>NMUG010004427.1:0-13878 GCA_002855965.1 Monotropa hypopitys | reverse complement strand
TATATATATATATATATATAAGACATGTGCTGTGTGAGTAAATGTGTTTTCATATAAAGGAAATGATTTTGGAAAAAGGGTGTGCGTGTGTGGTTTTAAAAGATAAAGTGATCCTTAGATATTTTGACTTCTTTTCTTTATGCTTCTCATTTTAGTATTCACCAGCCGTCGTTGCTGATACACGCTTGTGTTTCTTCTTTTTAGGTGCTTGGAGCTAGTGTCACAGTTCAGTCCAGCTGACGAGTAGTGTGGTGTTGAGAGTCTTTTCTCTTTTCTTGAGTCTGTTGTTGTAGTAGTGGTGTTGATTGGCCTTGTGCCATGTTGTTGTAGTAGTGTTGTTTCAGAATTGAGTTGTGGTCGAGTTGTTGAGTTGTTGTAGTAGCAGTAGCGTGGAGTTGTGTTGGCCATGTGCCAGAGTTGTACCTTTTCTTTCTTTGAGTCGTTGTACCATCTGGAAATGTATAACCAGAGCAGTTATGTTGGTTTTTATTTTATTTATTTCAGTTTCTCCTGTAGTTGTTTGTCGTGTAGTTGTGGTTTGAGCTGTTTGTCGTGTTGTGGAGTTGAGTTTAGTAAATGCTTTGCCACGTACCCATTTCTTAATATCTGTCTTACAAGTTATTAAGGGACGGGTCGTGATAGATGGCGCAACCATCCCGGGAATACCGTCATAAGTCCATTTTCGTATCCAATATAAGTCAAACCCATATCATTGTTACATCACCTAGTCAAAGCTAGCCAATCACGTCATTCGCATAATTAATCGTGTCAAGTGAGTTTGACTCATTCATATCAAAGTCCCTAGCTAATGATAGTCAACTCCATATGTGGGTCGTTATTTCCATTTAATTTTATCGATGATTTAACAATGCCATAATTGACCCAACATGCAACCGATGATCACCACACATGACCCATGTACCAAATGCATCCGTTAGGCCCCAATTATACTTAATGTCATGCATTCCCACTCAATTTGAACATTTGACTACCAATTGACCAAAAGCCCTAAATTATAAAATTAGGGTTCATACCAATTTGGGGGTTTTCAACACAATGCTCAAAACATGAAATTGAACCTAGAGGTGTATACCTACAACCCTAATGACCATATTTCCACCACTAATTTCATGAGGAAACCCTAACCCTAGACCAATTTTCCCAACACATGTCTAGGTACAAAATCGACGAAATCAAATGCATACAAGAGGGGGAAGAGAGAAGGCACAATCATAGATATGCTAGGGATAAGTAAGTCCTACCTTAGGTGAGCTTTACCAAACTCCTAGAACTCAAACCTCGACGAATGACTTCGGTATGTGGCTTTCCGGAGAGCTCTCGACGTGTGGAGCAACCTTTCTTCTTGCCAAAACTTCAATGGAGGCTTGGAAGGCCTTGGATTTGTAGAGAGAAGTGAGACGATTGAGATGGAGGTAGAGATAGAGATACACTTAGGGTTTGGAAAAATGAAGGATGAGATGCCCAAGTTCGAACTTGGGGTTGGCTATATACCTCTAAGCAAAAGACCACAATACCCCCACTTAAACTCAACAAAAACTTCATTTCTGACGATCCTCGTCTGGACGGAAAACCCGTCGTCTGGACGACCACTCCACCCCATCCAGACGAGACCACCCCCGTCTGAACCAAGACTCTTGCTTCAAAATGCCCAACTCACTACCCACTCGTCCGTAAGGCTACCCCTCCTCATCTAGATGAGGAACCTGAATTGTGCTCGGAATTGCTCTAAAACACCCTCGACCATTCCGACACCACCTCGGACACTTTTCCACCATTCCTCATACTAATTAGACATCCTAAAACTATCCCACAACCTTCCTAAAGGTCGCAAGCATCGATAAACAAATAAATATCAAAAATAAAATTATAAAAACACGAGTCGTGACATGGTCAGTTGATAAAGCTAAAAGGATATCAATGAATAAATGTGCGAAACTTAAGTGTGATTGTCTAATTCGAAATGGTATAATTGGAAGTGTGGTAGACGTTATGCGTGTGTTGTGTTATAGTAGGATGTCATAAATCTGTGAAATGGCATTGGATTAGTGTTACACTTTGTTAACTATGAAAACGAAATAAAATGGTTAAAAGTATATTACATTCTTGCATTACTTGTTGTTGCACACTTGATCATATATTTTGGATACTGTGGATTTTATATTAGATTTTTATCCTATTGTATCTAAATATGGTTCAATTGATTATTACCCTGTGGCATCTTGTATTCGTGCGTTGGATTATATCATGTAGCTTCTAGTTGTTATAATTCAAATTCATATTCTGTTGTTATTATTATGGAACTTTAGGTATTATTGTGTTATTGGAGTCTTGTTAGCCATATGTATAACGTTTCATATCTAACAAACTCATGGATTTCCTTATTATTGTTTTCTTTTATTGCTTGGAAATCCTGATTGAGGAGGCTTATGGTTTGAGTCCACTAGAGTCGCTGGGATTTTATTGGCTATGCATGGTTGGAGCTAGAAGTGCAGTTGGCAGGTGTTTGGCACCAAGTCTCACTCTAGTCTTTATTTAGTTGTAGTGGTTCATTTCAGTTAGTTGTATGTCTTGTTAGGAGATCTCTTTTGTAGAGATTTATTTATCAGTATTTTAGTCCTCCACTATTGTTTTTATAACAAGTTGAAGTTAAAGTTGTTCTTAGTTTGAGATGGAAATTTGGGTTGTCTTATCATTATGTTTTTTTAGTTTGAGGTGTGTTGAGATTTGAGGATATTGGGTGTTTCATAACAAGGATTGTTCCCTATTTTCCTTTAATAAAGGTTTAATTTGGAATGGGATGTTACAAAGGCCTAAGAGGTAGTAACATTATGGGTGGACGGACCATAGGCCTATAGAGGCAGTGCGATATCAAAACCAAGTTCATTCATACGGTCGATCAAAGTCGCCAGACCTTGGCCTACATATGCAGGAAGCATGCAAGAGGCATTCGGGATGGTGGCCAGGATGACTCTAGCTACTGGGCTGCAACCTACTAAACTACACAGAAAGGTCAGGGGAAATCTGAATACAGCAATGATCATAGAGGATCCCACATATCTCACTGGTCAAATAGACATCACAAAAGCATTATGATCCCGGGAATCACACCAGATATTATGGGACGGGAGCATTGTCATGACTCAACCCTAAATGGGCCATGACAGGCCAATGAGCAAGCTTGCAAAGGCCTAAAATAACGAGCTAAGAGATTCTATCACAATAATAATGAATGCAGAAGCATTGAATAAAAACCCAAAAGTGCATAGATAAAATTTTATTACCCACATTTTTCTTTTACAACAGCTGAGGCTCATAACGGCCTTTACAATCGAAGGAGAAATACAATAAAAGTGATAATCCTCTAATCCTCCAATCTAATCATCCTCAATACCTGAAAAAGGTTTTATAAAAATGCATAAGCATAAAGCTAGAGTGAATCAAGACATGTCATGGTTACTAGTTTTTACGGATAAACAATATTAGTTATCAAAATCCCTTTCCTTTTCTCTTTTTCACAACATAATAAGCAAGTGGCTCATTAGCCTGAAATTGCAATCGTGGCTCATCGGCCTGAAATCGTATTCAAGTCAAGCCTATAGCCTTCACTTCAAGTCCTTCGGCACATAGCTTACTTTTATAAATATTCCATTTTTTATTTGATATTTCGATATGATTTTATCATATTGCTCTTTACGGTACTAGTGTCTTTAGGGAGCGACCCCAAGAAATATATGTGTTGACATGATATCACTCATTGGTCATCTGGCCATGACCCCACCCTTATTATGTCATCCTTCCAATTTCTGATTCTGTCCTCGACGCGAGCAACCGTGTCACCGTTCATGCAGTTCAATCATAAAACATCTTTCTGAGCTGTTAATCCATGGTAATAAAGAATGTGCATGCCATTTTGTTTCATTTTAAGAAACAATCATAATATCGTAGGATACTCAGTAGCATAGAACATACATTTCTCAAATGTTAGCATGCTTTTAGAAACTGTACGAGTAACAAGGGCATATAGAGATTCACTTGATTTTGTTTGACTTCCTTGACTCGGTCCTTTTCCACAAGTTATCCTGTTATTTTAATTAAAGATATGTCATTCCTTAATACTGCCGAAATGAGTTGCCGAGCTATTTGGCCGAATGTCTTCTATCCAAAGGACTATTGTCCGACCGCTAATCTATCCGGAGGGCATGTCTGGAAATAAGGCCTACTGTCTTAATCAGTCCGGAGGGAAGTTTGGCTATTTAGAATGACCTCGAGGATCATTTGGCCAAACAGGACCAAAAGGAATTTTAGCCAAACACAGACTGGCTAGACTCAAAACAAGTCGAAGGACTTCTAGGGGCAAAAGGTTCATATGTCGAGCTGCCGAAATAGGAAAGAAACTGCTTGCGGGTTATTATAAGGTTTTGCCAACCAGTCGAGCAGAAGGCTGTCGGTCCAACAGTGAGTTAAGGTTTCTAAGTGCTGAATGGGAATATTATGTTCTGTACGGCGTCGATCGGAACAAATTGAGCACAATGGGAGTGCGGGAATCAAGTGTTCTGGATTGTTAAGGGGTTGAAATAGGTCGAAAAAAGATTACATGTATTTGGGGACAAATTCCCGCTCAGTCCGATGCTCAGCTGAGCACAGACGACTTGAGTGTTCAAAGAACAGACTCGTATTCTACTGAGCAGAAATTCTCTGACCGGAGGAGTGGTAAGGAATAACCATTTTGATTGAACAGGTGTCCAGAATGGGTTTGTCGAGCAGAAAGAAGCTCTATCGAACTGATTTAATTTGTTCTGGATATTACAATGTTATTCCAGATACAAGGGTGTTTTTCCAGACATTAATCAAAGCTTATTTCACTGCGGCTAGGTATCGACCGGACAAAAACAGATTTGGTCGATCACAAATGGTTACTAGTCAAAAGGACGGACATGCTTGAGCCGAGCACAAGTGCTCTGGCCATAGAAGAGGTCGGCATTAACAAGGGCGTCCTTATGTTTACTTGGTTATATAAAACAGGACTTAGCCGAGCTGAATAAATCTCTGCCGACATAAAAATGATACAATCAAAGGCATTCCGAGCACAATGAAATGCGACAATGACCTTTGGTGGTCATGCCGAGCTGACTTTTGTGTGGTCGAACCATTGAATAGGTCTATCATCCAATAAGTGTTGGTGTCGGAGGACAAAAAAATAAATTCAGGAGAGTTACCACTTAGTCGAAGTGCACCAAAGGTCTGACTTAAATGAGTTCTAGTGGTCTGTAGGGAGTATCTATCGAACAAAGAAAGACTTGTCTGTTCCATACAAGGGATTTTTAAGCACTGGGAGGTTATCCAAAGGGATGGCCAAACTGAAATTGAAAAAGGGACTACTCGGGGACAACTTGTCGAGCACTATTGTACGAAGGTTGATCGGAATGATTCTGGATGGGGAGAGATTTTGGGAGAGTAATGAATGATTCTGGAGGGTTGGTAGTTCGAAATGAATGCTCAACGTCCTCCTTATATAAGCCCAGAAAAGGTAGGTGAACCTCATAAATGCAACATTAAATGCTCGCATAGGCTGTCGAGTTGCTGGCTCCCCCAGCTAATGGCTGCCCTTCTTCTACAGCCGCCTGACCAGGCACCCGACCAGCTTCCTGACACAGCCGCCTGACACATCCGCAGTTTTAGCCGTCCAGCTACCGTCAGGTCGGCTGATGTGGCCGATCAACTACACTAAGCCCCTGCTAATTTTTAAATTTTTTTAGATTTGCTCCACTCTTTATATTTTCATTAATTTGACCCCATGGTTTCATTATTCCTACTATTTTAGACCTCAAAATTTATTTTGGTGCCAAATTAGTCTCCAAATAAATTCCCAAAAATCCCCAAAAATTACAAAAATATATTTTCAAATAATAATCGTATTTTGGGTATTATTTCTCAAATCAAAGCCTCACATCATCCCCACCTTTAAGAAGTTTGGTCACTCAAACTTAAATGGTTCAACAAGCTATTATAAATACATAAAAGACAAGGTTTATACCTCAATCGAATAATTGTGGGTACTTGAGGTGCATGTCGCTTTCTTTTTCCCAGGTGGCTTTGTTTCTGGACTTGTTGGAATGACTTTGTTCCTGAGCTTCTTCTCTTATCGGTCCATGATCCGCAACGATCGCTCTTCGTAGGCCAGATTATTCTCTATCTCAATAGGTGATTAGACCAAGATATGTGTCGCATTTGGTACATAATTTCGAAGCATCGATATGTGGAATATGTCATGAATGTTGTCCAGCTCTGGTGTTAGGGCTAATTGGTAAGCAACTGGTCCAATTCTTTCGGTTATATCGAATGATCCGACGAAATGCTAGTTCAGCTTTCCTCTTTTTCCAAATCTGATTACCCCATTTATTGGTGACACTCTTAAGAACACTTTGTCGCCTTCTTGGATTTCGAGTTCCCTTCGATGGGCATCAGCATAGCTCTTCTAATGGTCTTGGGCTATCTTTAGTATGTCTTGGATGAGCTTGATCTTTTTTGTTGTTTCTTGCATGATTTCTGATCCTGTTTGTGTTATTTCTCCAACTTCAGTCCAACATGCTGGTGATCTACACTTTTTTCATATATTTCTTCGAATGGTGACATTATGATGCTTGTCTGGTAACTGTTATTGTAGGTGAATTCTGTTAGTAGTAGGTGCTCTTCCCAGCTTCCTTGAAATTCTAAGGTTCAAGCTCGTAGGAGGTATTCTAGCATTTGAATCGTTCTTTTAGATTGGTCGTCTGTCTAAGGGTGCAATGCGATGCTAAAATTCAATGTTCTTCCCATTACTTTTGTAGCAACTTCTAAAATCTGGATACAAATCGTATATCTCTATCTGAGGTGATTGAAACTCGCATCCCGTACAGTCGGATGATCTCTCGTAGATAGGTGGCTACCATCTAGTCCATTGAGTACATGTTCTTTATTGGAATTAAATGTGTTGATTTGGTCTAGCGACAGACTATGACCCATATCACGTTGTTGCCTTTGATTGACCAAGGGAATCCCATAACATAATCCATTATAATGTCTTCCCATTTCCATCTTGATATCGGTAGAGGTTGGAGTAATTCGAGTGGCTTCTATCGCACCGCTTTGATTTGTTGGCATTTAAGACATCGGTCGATGTAGTTGGCTATATCTCGCTTCATGCCCATCCACCAGTATGATTTCTTGAGGTCTTGGTACATTTTTGTTTATCTAGGGTGAATTGCAAACTTTGACTTGTGCCCTTAATCCATGATCTTCCACTTGATTCCTTCTTGACCGGGTATGCATATCCAGTTTTGAAATTTGAGAAGGCCTTCTTGTGTGGTGAATTCGCTTTTCGGTTTGTCTCTGGCATCTTCACAGATTTTCTATAACTTTGAGTCGTTTATCTAAAGGGTTTTGATTTCTTCTATAATGGAGGGTTCAATGATGATTGTTGCTAGATGCGCTAAGTACGAGTGGTCTTATTTTCTGCTGAGGGCATTTGCTACTACATTGGCTTTCCCAGGGTGTTACTAAATGTTGAGATCATAGTCCTTCATTAATTCCAACCAGTGACATTGTCTTAGATTCAACTCTTTCTGTGTGAAGACATATTTAAAACCTTTGTGATTGGTGAAGATGTCGCAAGTGACTCCGTAGAGGTAGTGACACTATCTTGAGTGCAAAAATTATTGCGGCAAGGTCTAGGTCATATGTCGGGTAATTTTTCTCATGTGGCTTTAACTGTCGTGAGGCATAAACGATCACTTTTTCGAGTTACATAAGGACACAGCCTAGTCCCTTGTGCAAAGCATCGCTGTATACTTCAAATCCTTCCTCTTCGTAGGTTAGAGATAATGTGGGTGCGGTTGTAAGTCTCTTCTTCAACTCCTGGAAACACTCTTCTTTTTCTTTGGTCCATACGAATGGTTCTTCTTTGCGTGTTAGTTCTGTTATAGGTACGATGATCTTTGAGAAATCCTGGATGAAACAACGATAATAACTGGTAAGCCCTAGAAAGCTTCGAACTTCCGTTACTGAGGTAGGTGCTGGACAAGTCGTGATTGCTTCTATCTTTTGCGGACCTACTGAGACGTCATGCTCGTCAATGATGTGTCCAAGGAAATGGACATTCTTGAGCCATAATTCGCACTTGCTGAATTTTGCGTACAACTTCTTCTCTTTTAAGGTTTAAAGGATGATGGATAAATAGTTTGCGTATTGTTCTTCGTTCTTCGAATAGATGAGGATGTCATCGATGAATACGATCACAAAATTTTCGAGGTAGTTGGTGAAAATTCAGTTCATCAGATCCATGAATGCTACTGGGGCATTGATTACTACGAAGGGCATGACTAGAAATTTGTAATGGCCATAATGTGTGCAGAAGGCAGTCTTCTCTACATCTTCAGTTTTGACCTTGAGTTTATGGTAACCTGAGCGAAGGTCGATCTTTGAGAATACTTGAGCTCCTTGCAGTTGGTCAAACAGATCATCGATTCGAGGTAATGGGTATTTGTTCTTGATGGTGACTTTGTTCAATTCTCGGTAGTCGATGCACATGCAAATGGTTCCATCCTTGTTCTTGACAAATAGCACTGGGGCTCCCCATGGTGATGAACTGAGTCGGATAAAACTCTTCTCAATCAATTCTTGTAGTTGTGCCTTCAATTCTTTCAATTTTGCTGGTGCCATACGATAGGGTTTTTTGGAAATCGGTCGCGTTCCTGGTATGAGGTCGATGGAGAATTCCATCTCTCGATCAATGGGCATTCCTGGCAGTTCTTCTGGGAATACTTCGGGATAGTCACGTACTATTCGATGTCCTCTTTTGAAAGGATTTTAGGTACGGTCGAAGTGATGCTACAGAGGTAACCCTGACATCCCTTTTGCAAGAGTCGTCGTGCTTTTGCAACGGATACGAAACAAGGGGTGAAATAACTCCTTCTCATTTAAGTTCAGACTCCCCACTTTTTGATTCAGCAAAGGTGATGGATTTTCCAGCGCAGTCAATCTTGGAATTGGAGTTGGACAACCAATTCATGCTAATAATGACATCGAAGTGTGCCATATTCAGAGGAATCATGTCTATTGATGACAAGGCTTTATTCATGGAAGTTTGATAATGCTTAAAGATCGTGGAGCATAGCACACCTTTGCTCATAGGCTGAGTTACGAATAGATCATATCCCAAGGGCCCAAGATTTTTAATGATTCTCTCTGCATGAGTTTTAGAAATAAATGAATGCATGGATCTAGAATCGAATAGGGCATAAGTGGGGACATTGCAGATAAGTATTCTACCTGCTACGACTCCTTCATCATTCTGAGGATCTTTTGGAACAAGTGCGAAAGCTCTCCCTTGCTTCTGATTATTGTTGTTGTGGTTTCCCTGGTTGTTAACGTTATTTCTTGGGGCTCCAACTGGTACAACGTTTTCTCTGGTTTGCAAGTTTGGGCATTCTCGCTTGAAGTGCCCACTTTGTTCGCAGCCATAACAGACGTTTGGGGTATTCTGTCGGCATTCCCTCTAATGTAGCCTTTCGCAAGTTGGACATAGTGCTATTTGTCTTCTTTGAGTTCCAAATGCTCATCCATCAGCTTGTCTACCAAGTCAAGATCCCATCCCTTGTTGTTCTACTTGAGGGGGTCGTCTTCTTCCTCTATCTCATCCTCTTGAGGCTCGATCTCTGGTTCTGGTTCCTGAGGCACATTTTATTCATTCTATTGGGCTCGATTCCTTGATCCTTCCATAAAATGCTCAAAATCCCATTGTTGAATAGTGGCTCTAGCTAAGGCACAAGCATGCTCTCGGAGCCTAAGGTGATAATCTATCATAGCTCGAACTCGCTGTTCAGATTCATTTTCATACTGTACTGCAATCAAGAGTATGACATTAGATGTCATTTCTACTACATCTCAGAGGGATTGCTCTCGAGTGGCTTTGTCGATTTCCTCTTCATGTGCTACCTCGAGCGGTCCTAACCCATTGGGGCCAATAGAATCGTCGCTGGAGTAACCATTATTGCTGCTACTAGAGTCATTGCTAGACATAGCTACAAGGCATATATATACATAAGCATACATCTCCAAGATAAGACTAAAATTTCTTTTTTCTTTGTGTGGTCAAGAGCAGAGAGGAGGAAGACCACCTGGCCGACCTTCTGGAAGACCTTCAACAAGTGTTTGATGTACTTAAGATGCACCGACTCAAGCTTAATGCCAAAAAGTGTACCTACAGAGTGGGCTCCGGCGATTTCGCAGTCATCTTGTTACTTAAAGGGGCATTAAGGTGGATCCAAACCAGATCACCATAGTCTGGAACCTACGTGTACCCAGACCATCAGAGAAGTGCAAAAACTGACTAGAATGGATGCAACACTGAATCAGTTTATCATCCAGTCTTTGGACAAATACCGCCCATTCTTCAACATCATCAAGAAGTGAAGTCGACGCAACTTCTAGTGGACTGAGAAGTTGGTCCAAGCTCTGGACGAACTAGAGCAATACCTCACTGAGGTGCCTCTCCTCACCATACCACGAGATCATTAGGAGTTATATATTTAGTACGACAAGATGGTCAGCACGATGTTCCGAATTACTATTTCAGCAAAACCCTTATGTACACTAGGACATGGTACTTATCCCTTGGAAAAGATTGACCTAACACTTGTATCTGCCTCAAACAAATTGGCATCGTACTTCCAGGTTCACACTATCGTGGTCCAGACGGAGTACCCTCTCAAGACTTTGCTATATAAGGCTGACCTCTCAAACCGGATCTCAAAATCAGTAGTGGAACTAGCAAATTTCAACATCTGATACCAACCCCAAACTACCATAAAATCCCAGGTGCTAGCAGACTTTGTGTATGAGTTCTCCCCTAGGCCTACAGAGGCCGATCTAACATTGGTTCCAAACGAACAGGTCAATCTAGAGGAACCTTGGAAAATGTTCCATGATGATAGGTCGAGACTTTATATTGACGGAGAATCAAACAATCGAGGCATAGGGGCAAGAGTAGTCTTGATATCCCCCTATGGGATGGTCTATGAGCATGCAATCCGGCTAGAATTCTTAGCCTCCAATAATGAGGCAGAGTACGAAGCACTATTGGTAGGGCTTCGGATAGCAGTTGGTCTGGGCACCAAGGAAGTAACTGTCTTCAGCAATTCACTACAAGTGGTGAACTAGTTGACCAGAAAATATAAGGTCTGAGATGATAGGATAGGTCGGTATTTTCGGTAGGACAAAGGGCTGGTAAGTAATTTCACAAGGTTGACCCTACAGTAGGAGGATGGGGAGGACAATATCCATGATGACGCATTGGCAAGGCTCGCTTTAACTATGGACTCTGAATCTCTCCAGACCATTATTTTCGGTACACTCCAATGGCCAAGCATTGAGCCGTAAGATGAAAAGGGAGATCATGAACATTAACTTGGGCCCTAGGTTGATGGACACAATATAGCATTCCTCAAATACGACTTCCTCTAGCACATGGCAATCTGGTACTAGCTCTCACCAGAGAAGGAACTTTACAAATGATCGTTCACTGGATTGTACCTATATTGTGTACACTCCAACATGGTGTAGATCACCCTACACGAAATCCACACTGGAAGTTGTGGATTCCATTATAGAGGAAGATCATTGGTCCAGAGATCCATTAAATAAGAAAGTACTGGCCTACAATGCATTCAAATGCAAGGGACATGGTTTGAAAATGTGACAGCTATGAGAGGTATGCTCGAGTCATCCATCAACCGGTCGTAGACCTCCAGCCCCTAGCCATTTTCTCAGTGGGGGCTGGACATCATAGGAAAACTTCTAGTTTCTCTAGGTGGATTCAAGTAAAAAATCACTATTACGGATGACTACACAAAATTGGTTGAAGTCAGGCCACTAGTCACCATTGATGATACAAACGTCAAGTGCTTTGTTTGGCATAACATTGCGACCTAGTTTGGGATACCATATACCTTTGTCTCGGACAACGGAACACATTTCATCCAAAGCTTGTTCACAGACTTTTGCATAGAGTATAGAATCCGGTTCTTCAACTCGACACCTCATTACTCCCAGAGCAATGTCCAGGCTGAAGCATCAAACAAGATGGTGTAGTCCGACATCAAAAAGATATTAGTTGTAACATGTGGAAAATGGGACGAGCAATTATATTGTTGGTCTCGAATAGGTATGGCAACAATGCAAAATTTGCAATCAAAAAGGGGGATCAAAATGTGTCCAACTTAAAAATATTTCCAAGAAAATCACTATACACAACTGCGGAAGCTAGATGATCTAAATGACAAGAGTAGAATGCTAATCAAGAAAGGGTTGATTGAATCAAACTTAAGCATTCGGTTATACCTCAAGTTTTGCAATATGGCAAGGTTAGAGCTTTACACTTAAATTTGTTTGAAGCAACAAAATGAAAGTGCAAGCTAACTAACTATGCAAGGCAAGATGAAAAAATACAAGGCAAGAAGAAAATGCACAAGGAAAAGTAAAGGAGAGAAACATAAGAGAAATAATGGTTCATTTAGGCTTGTCCACGGCCTAACATACATCCACTCATTCACAACAATGAAGGTTCCACTAAAACAAGATTACCTTACGGGTCGTAATCAAACCTTTACAATCCTTGACCTTCTTGATCGGGTGAGCTCTAACCTTGTGATTCTTATGGGTGATCTCTTCTGTTGCTTCCTTGAGATACTTTCAGGTGCACTCCAAGCATCTTAGGTCTTTCGGGTGGCTAAGGACCTTGCAATTTCTAAGCCTAGAACTTGACTAACCTATCAAATATACAAGAAATAATAAGTTGGAAGACACACCTTCCCTTACAGATGAAGTATACAACTCTCTCAAAATATTTTACAATGAAAACAAACTCTCTTGAAAATTATACAAGTGAAATACAAGGTATAGAGTGTCACGCCCTGGATTTTCAAACCATTTGTTTTTGAAATACCGTTTAAATAATAAACAGGGGATACAACTACTTGCTATCCAGATACAGTCACTTGAGTTTCTCATTACATTAAAGTGCAGTACAAGTAGAGGTAAAACTGAAGAACAGCACAAAGAAAGGTACAACTGAAACACTGTACCTACACTACCCTATACAAAGAAGCTACTAAAACTGAGGTAGCCGAGTCCAAGAAAACCCAACAGCTGACTCCAACTCCAAACTACCAAGTCTGTCCAGTCCTGCAACACAGACTAGAAAAGGAAAAGGAAGAGGGTCTGAGCAAACAATAGCTCAGTGAGAAAACCCCTAACTACTACCAAGCATGCACACGTGGTGCGTGCCTATGTGTCCACAAACAAAGTATGAGAACAGTAAAGAAACTAAAGTGCACGTAGTGTAAACCTAACTCAAGGTAACCGAGACATAGGCGTATCACCAACAAAGTGTGTCTAACCCAAACCGCAACCTCAAGTGAATACAAAGGGGTACAATGCCCCAGTCCAATCGAAACAATATCTAATCTCAACTCAACCAACCTTACTACTAAGGTACAAGAACTCTAAAGATCTACTAAGGATCCCAAACCAACATCGTGTCAAGATATCTAACCCGGACTCATGTTATGAACCATGTCAACCATCGTTATCATTAAGTGTTGGATTCATATACCATTGGATATTTGAGATATTTCTTTCTTTACTTTCTTTCCGTTCGTTTGCTTCACAATAAGGATGAATCCAAGAATCCCCTCATAAGTCCATTCTTGATTCATCCATCCATCCTCGTCTTGTATTACCAATTGTTCCATGTATTCACACTAGCGTATTCCCCGTGCCGATGGCACTCAACAATCTGAAAGCGCAACACAATACATAAGG
>NMUG010004426.1:0-13881 GCA_002855965.1 Monotropa hypopitys | reverse complement strand
TTCCAAACACTCTCAGACATCCGCTACCCGAGCTAGGAGAACATCTCCTGCTCCATCCTCTTCTACTGCTCCCCCACCCGACCAAATGACAATGTCGGTTCCACCTACTATTAGTGATCGTGTGGAGGCGTGGCTGAATAAAAATTTCTGTCAAAATTCTGCAATAATCAAGGAAGTTCGGGCTGCGAGGAAGGAAAAGAAGAAAGACAAAAAAGTGATCGCTCGCTTGGAATCCCAAGTCGAGTGGCAGACGAAACAGATTGATAGTACCTCGGGTACGAATTACATTCCACCGGAGGCAATGTCAAGTGAAGATGAAGCCGAGGACGATGATGTTTTAGAGGAGCCTCCCTTCTAGGTTGTAGCCGGAGATGGTAGGGGTCTAGTTGTGTGTCGGTCGTATACGTGACCATATGTTTGTGTCTTGTTGTGTGTGTGTCATTGAGTCGTTTTGGGTAGGTTGACCTTCTACCGGTGTCTCCACATTTTGTGTGTCATGTTACCTTTTCCTTGGATGCTACATTATGAGCCAACAAGCCCTATGATGATCAAACTTGTGTTATGAATGCCAACGAATGATTTTGACTCTACATGTGCTTTTGTTGATCTGAATTTCTTTGGATTCTCATGCTATGTTGATAGATGAGTGTTTGTAAATATCTAGTCAAAAATAGTGCACATGTGAAACTTTTTGGAATGTGTGATTTGAGCGAAAGTCCAACATGATATACTCTTGTGAGGTCCGAATCGAGGTAGTGTTTGAGGATGCTATTGCTCATAATTGTTTCCTAACCATCGGTGCTTGTGTCGTACATGATTGCTATTTGATTCTTTTCCTTGGTAATGAATTCGAATGTGCATGATGGTTTTAAAAAATTCTTTACCACTTGGGCTATTCTTTATTGGTCGGGACGACCAAGTTCAAGTTGGGTGTGTTGATTGGCCCCAAATATTGTATATTTTGCGGGCCAATCCATTTCCACTCACACTCACAATGATGCTTAAATGATTGATTTCATCGATTATCTACACTTGATAGTTTCCTTGGCCGAGTGGTAATTTCAGGACAAAATGATGTTTCTTGTGGGCATTTGACGAGCCTTGATTGATTGTGGACATTTCTAGATATTGTGGACTGAATTCGGACGATGTTGGCTGTGTACTTTATGATAAACTACGGAACCGAAGCTCGGACAGCCATTTACCAACCTGTCTGGTGCAGTTTATTCATCATGTATCGATACACAGAACCTATGTATCGATACATCATGCCTTACGAAGATATTCTTAAGGTTGGATCGATTCTGGAATCAATGAAGGAAAAATCACCTTTCAATCGATACATTACTGTTGATGTATCGATACACGAAGACCAAATTCTGCTGAATCGATACCCTATCGATTACAATCTATGTTTTTGGACCCGAGAATTTTGGCTTGGAAAATCACAGCCCATGTATCGATACACCAATATCATGTATCGATACACCTGTGCAGACAGCCAGCAGACAGAAATTCCTGACAGCATTGTGCTTTGTGCCAGGGGTTCCCAATGTCAAGTGTGTACGATTTTAAACTCTTATTGGTCCATTTTGGAGGTGGGGACAGGAATGTTTTTCTTGTTTTTATGTGGGAATGTAAGGAAAGAACCATAGTTAGTCTTGGACACTAACACTTACCAACTCTCTCTCTATCTTAGCTCTCTCTCTCTCTCTCTAGTTCTTGGTGACAGATTTTTGGAAGGAAGAAAGACATTTTCTAAGCATTGTTCTTTAGTGTTTTTGCTCTCATTTCTCAATGTTGTAACTCTTAATACAAGTAAGTGGGTACTTCTACTTTCAATCTCATTTCTAATATTGTTCTTAATGGCTCCTTATTGTTCTTTGTGTGATTTTCTCCTTCTTACCAATATGTGTGAGTAGTTTTAGGGGAAGGTCATGGCCATGGAGGCCATGACTCTAGGTCTTTCTAGTGTTCCTTCTTGCTAGGCTCTACCTTAGGTTGTGGTTGCACACATTTCTCCTAATTTCGGCTAAGTCCATGTAATGTTAACATCTTGATTAGTTGTGGACAACTTTTGTCACAACTAATGCTTTATGCTATGTCTTGCATTAGACTTAGTATAATGCCATGTGAGGAAAATGTGCAACTCACCTCTAAGGATAGCCTATGGATGTTTCACTACGAAACCTAGAGTCGTGGAGGCCATAGTCATGACCATTCCCGTTTTCCATTAGATCACTTCCTTCATCCTAGCAATTAGTATTAAAGAATCACAAAATCAAATCTTGGTTGGCGTCCTAGTGCCACTTAATTCAAAAAGCCAAAAATAGAAACACTTTGTGCGATTAAAATTTCCCCAAGCTCCTTGTGGATTCGATCTCGGTACTCCGAGTTAATTTGCTACACGCATTGCCCTATGCTTCGGGCTAGCCCCTTTGTGATACACATTGGGCTCGTAAGCACCTCCCTCAAGAACAATATGATTAGGAAAATGAGGGATTAGTCCTCTCCTCCTAACCCTAATCAGATTATAATTCCTAAAGACATATTTACCCTCTTACTCTTTCTCTATTCACCCTTCCTTGCCCCTCACTAAACTCTTATACTTAAGAGTTAATATATAACTTATATATACTTAAAAACCTTGTTTTTAATTAACTAAAAATGCTCTTAAGTATTTACAAGTATTATTTCTCTTCCCCACTTCGTTTATAATTATTTAATGGTTCGA
Source organism: Monotropa hypopitys (assembly GCA_002855965.1). Taxonomy (NCBI): domain Eukaryota; kingdom Viridiplantae; phylum Streptophyta; class Magnoliopsida; order Ericales; family Ericaceae; genus Monotropa; species Monotropa hypopitys. Next base: position 11,147 of record NMUG010004426.1, on the reverse strand, counting down.
TTTAATTTATTTTAAATTAAGACAGTTGTGACAACTCACCCCTCCTTAAGAAATTTTCGTCCTCGAAAATGTGAAGACATACCTGAATCGAACAAATGTGGATATTTAGAGTTTATGGCATCTTCGCCCTCCTACGTGGCCTCTTCCAAACCATGATGCCGCCAAAGAACTTTCCCCCATCGAATAATCTTGGAGCGCAGAACTTGCTCCTTTCGATCAATAATTCTCATCGGCTCTTCTGCATACGACAAGTCATCACGAATCTCTATCCTTTCGTTTTGCAACACATGTGAAGGATCACTAATGTATTTGCGAAGAGCAGATACATGAAAGACATCATGTAAACGAGACAATTCCATAGGCAAGGATAATCGATAAGTAGTAACACCTACCCTTTCCACAACCTCATATGATCCTACATATCTATGAGCCAACCTTCCAAGGAGAAACACGAATGAACACCCGATCACCTACCATAAACTCCAATTCTCTACGTCGGTTGTCAGCATAACTCTTCTGCCGATTCTAAGCTATCCTCAACCTCTCTCGAATCAATTTCACCCCCTCTGCTGATTTCTAAATCAATTCTGGACCTAAAAACTGTCATTCCCCAACCTCGCTCCAACATATAGGCGTACGACAACGTCGTCCATACAGTTCCTCATAAGGTGCCATGCCAATACTGGTTTGATAGCTGTTATTATAAGAGAACTCTACCAGAGGAAGATATTCATCCCATGCCCCTCGTAAATCAAGAACACACCCGCGCAAATTATCTTCCAAACTCTGAATAGTTCTTTCCGACTGACCATCAGTTTGCAGATGGAAAGCCGTACTAAACTTCAATGAGGTCCCCAATGCATGCTGCAAACTCTGCCAAAACCTCGACGTGAACTTAGGATCCCTGTCACTCACAATCAACACTGGAACTCCATGCAATCTAACAATCTCATCAATATAAAGCTTTACATTCCTCTCGGTAGTGTAGGTGACTCGTACCGGTAAGAAATGATCTGATTTGGTCAACCTATCCACCACAACCCAAATAGAATCAAAGCCACGACTACAATACGTCAATCCCACAACAAAGTCCATGGTTACATACTCCCACTTCCATTCGGGTATCATTAGATTTTGAAGCAACCCTGCAAGCCTTTAATGTTCTACTTTTACACTCTGGCAAGTTAAGCACTTGGACACAAACTCCGCAATGTCCCTCTTCATACCTTTCTACCAAAAATTCTCTCGCAGGTTCCTATACAACTTATTTCCACCCAGATATATGGCATAAGCGGAACAATGAGCCTCCTCCAAGATACAAATTTTCAAATCAAGATTATCAGAAACACACATTCTCGACCCAAACATAAACATACCACCATTACCAATTTTAAATTCACTCTCGGTACCATCAAGAATTTGCTACTTCTTTTTCTTTAACATCTCATTAGAATCTTGCTCTTCTAAAATATGATTCACAAAAGTAGGTCGCACTGAAAACCGAGCCAAAAATACATCCCCACTGCCAATCTCCAATTATTCATTCAACTTCTTCACTTCGCAAAAATTTTCGATTCTAGCACACTTTACACAAGATGGGCTACCCGCTGACTTCCTACTCAAAGCATCGGCCACAACATTGGCCTTACCAGGGTGATAATGAATCGAGCAATCGTAATCTTTAATGAGTTCCATCCATCTCCGTTGTCTCAAATTCAGTTTTGAGTGAACAGATATTTGAGACTCTAGTGATCCGTATAGATCTCACACGTAACACCATAAAGATAATGTCACCATTGCTTCAAGGAAAAAACTACTGCTGCCAACTCCAAGTCATGGGTGGGATAATTCAATTCATTTAGTTTCAGCTGATGAGAAGCATAAGCAATAACTTTCCCCTCTGTATCAATACACATTCCAACCCATGCAAGGATGCATCACTATAGATTACCAAATGATTGATACCTTCCGGAACTGTCAAGACCGGTGCAGACACTAACTTCTCCTTCAAAGCTCGAAAACTGCTCTCATAATCATCAGACCACAGAAACGTGACATTCTTCTGAATAAGCTTCGTCATCGGCAAAGCAATCTGTGAAAACCCACGGATAAAACAGCGGTAATACCTGGCTAACCCCAGAAAACTTCGAATCTCCATCACATTAGTCGATGCTGGCCAATTAACCACCGCCTCAATCTTTTTAGGATCCACCCGAATCCCATTGCTGGATATCATATGACCCAAGAAAACAACACTCTGCAACCAGAACTCACACTTACTGAATTTCCCATATAATTTCTTCTCCCTCAAAGTTTGCAGTATAATCCTTAAATGATGTTCATGCTCCTCCTCAGTACGAGAATATACAAGAATATCATCTATAAAGACGACCACAAAAGAATCCAAGTAGGGTTGAAAAACCCGATTCATCAAATCCATAAAAACAGCTCGGGCATTGGTAAGCCCAAAGGCATAACCAAAAACTCAAAGTGACCGTACCTAGTATGAAAATCTGACTTTGGCACATCACTATCTTTGATCTTTAACTGATGATACCCTGATCGCAAATCAATCTTTGAAAATATAGTTGCTCCTTGCAACTGATCGAACAAGTAATCGATTCTAGGCAAAGGGTACTTGTTTTTAATAGTCACCCTATTTAACTGCCGATAATCAATGTACATCCTCATGAAGCCATCTTTCTTCTTCACAAATAGTACAGGTGCACCCCAAGGCGAAGAACTAGACTGAATAAATCCATTCTCCAAATATTCTCTCAACTGCACTTTCAACTCATACAATTCTGCTTGTGCCATCCTATAAGGCGCAATTGAAATCGGACTCGCCCCCGGAAATAACTCAATGGAAAACTCAATTTCTATGTCAGGAACAACTCCTGACAATTCATCCGGAAAAACATCTTCAAAATCTCTCACCACAGGAATATCAATAATACACAACTCTTCTTTCTAATTATCAATGATGTAGGTCAAATAGTCTTGACACCCCTTACTCAATAAAGTTCTAGTACGGACACAAGAGATAAGGCAAGATTTGCCCACAATCTACTATCCACAAATTTTCACTTCTTTCTCACCCGGGATTCGAAATAGAACTTCCTTATTCAGACAATCAATCAAGGCATGATGTTCCGACAAGAAATCCATCAACAATATAACATCAAAGTCAGTCATCGACAAAGCTACCAGATCTACCAATAGCTGCTTACCCTCTACTTCGAAATCACAACCTGGATAGTATAAGTTTATGCTAACAGTTTCCCCACAGGCGTAGAGATAGCCAACGTATAAGGTAATATCACAGAAGGTCTACCAAGCATACTACCAAAAGACTTTGATATGAATGAATGGGTAGAACCAGAATCAAGAAGAACCTGAGCGTAAAACCCGGATACCAGAAAAGTACCTGTAACCTGGAGATGCCTCGGCCACCTGACGCATTACAACAAAAACTCTCTATGGCACCATATTAGCACCTGAGCCACGAACCTGACCCACCGGTGCACTACTCACAGAAGAAGCTGCAGAACTGCGAGTCTTTGGGCATCACGGTGCCTTGTGTTCCATATCCCCATAAGAAAAACACTTCACTTGTTGCATATCTGCATCCTTCTTTAGACAATCTCGAATCAAATGCCCTACTCATCCACATTTGAAGCAGCGTCGATCACCACTCTGCACACTACCCTCTATAAACTGACTGCCACCTCAATTGCTCTTTCCCTTTTGCTAGTTACTTTAAGACTTGGAACCTCCATGCCCCTTGGAAATATTCTTCCCTTCACTTCCTTTAGGATAGCCACCCTCACTGGAAGTCTTACCCTACCAACCATCGTTTGTCTCCCCATTTTTAGCACACTGTTCATACATCATCTGAACATCCTTGCCAATTATTCTGACCATCTTCACTAAGTCAGCATAGTCTCTCTCCCTAAAAGATGTCAATCGCGTAGCAATATGGGAAGTCAAACCTCCCCGAAATCTCTTACACCGCTTTACATTGGTGTCTACAAACTCCACAACATAGCGGGCACCCACCCACCATATGCATACTTGATAGTAGTTAGGAGTTTTATTACTGAGTGCGTGGATAGCTCAGACCCCTTTCCCCCAGTGTTCTGTGTTGCAGGGTTAGGAGGACACGTGATTAGAGTTCTTCGAGTAGCAACAGGATCTCCTTTGGAGGTTGTCACTCCCTTACTTATTCGAGTTCTGTTCATCCTTGTAGATGTTGTAGCTAGTTATTGTATTTATTGTTCTTCTGCTTATCGCACCTGAAAAAATTTCGTCCATTTCTTCGCCTCCCGACGGGGAGGGGTGCTTTTCGCGGACGTACTCTAATATTTTCAGGGCTTGGATGCGACTTAATTTGAAAAAATGAATTGAATGGTTGGACTTTATTGGTTTTGAAATGTTTAGACTTAACAACGGTTTTGCAATTGCCGAGACAATATGCCACCTATTATTAATCTATTTGCGGAGTCGCCACTCAGCATAGAGTTGTGTGCCAAGTCACTGTTTTTTATTTTGGAAAGGTGTCTGCGTAACCCAAAATTCAGGTTCGGGATTAAATTACGAATGGAGAAGGTGTTAGACACTCCACTCGCCCTTTCGGTATTTCATTTTCAAAAGCAAATTTATTTTAAACTGAAATTAATGGTTTCTTGGCCAAGAGAAATAATAAATATAACTGATGTAATGAATGAATGTGCTTTTTTACTCCTTTTCGTGTTTTTTCAGATGGGTGGCATTTTGGCCTAGTTTTGATTTTTGGAAGAAGGAATCTAAAAAAGGAATTTGATTTTTTCTCTTTTTTGTTTGTTTTTATGTTCCATAGTCACACAGAACTTCGACTGTATTTTGAAAAGAATACTTTCGATTTGTTTTTTTTTTGCAGTCGGACAAAACTTCGACTATATTTTGAAAGAATGATTTTATGTTTTACGGTCAAATAGAACTCCGACTGTGTTTTGAAGGAATATTTTTGGATTTATCAGTCGGACAGAGGTTCGACTGTGTTTTTGAAAGAATGATTTTGTTTTATAGTCGGACAGAATTCCGACTATATTTTGAAAGAATATTTTTGGATTTATGAGTCAGATAGAGCTTCGACTGTGTTTTTGAAGAATGTTTGATTTTTTAGTTTGAAAATCCCAAAAGAACATCGAGTGACCCGACATGACCCGACTCATAAGGCATTCTTTTGATCCAAACTCGCTTCGCTACTGCAAGCATTCATTGAACGACTCGAATTGAGGAATTTGGATTTTGAATTTTAAAGTGTTTTTGATATTTTTCAGTCGGACAGAGTTTCGACTGTGTTTTCAAAAGGGGGGGAGTTATTTTCTTGAGTTTGGGGAAATCCCAAAAGAGCATCAAGTGACCTGGTATGACCCAGCTCATAAGGCATTCTCTTGATCTAAAATCGGTCCGCTACTGTAAGCTTTCACTGAACGACTCCAATCGAGGAATTTCATTTTTTATTTTAAAATTATTTTTGGGGAGGTGAAATGGGACGCCGAAGAGAGAGAGAGAGAGAGAGAGAGACTATATATATGCAATATATATAGATAGATAGATATATGTATAAGATATCATATATATAAACCAAGCTGGTATAGTCCGAACTAGACGACAATTATATATATATATATATATACCGAGCTGGTATAGTTCGAGCTAGACGGCAATTATATAGCATACCGGCAAGGTCGGACTGTAGAAATGAAAATGAAAGCAATAGAGGTGGAATTTTATTTCTCCCTTGTGAATTTCAAGAAATGAAAGATTGGCTTAAAGGCAATGGTGAACAATAGTCAAAAATTCATTAATTGATTTTACAAGTTTGATTTGAGATATTCAAAGAAAGATTTTCCAAGACATTCGATATTTGATCGAATAGCCAGTAGACTGAGCCTAACCGAGGCCGAGATATCATTTAACGAGATTTTGAAAGATCGAGCTTTGAATAAAAATGGCGTATGAGCCGATAGCAATATTTTAGTATTTTTGATATGAAGACGTATTTATGTTCTTCTCGTACGCGACAACGGAGCAGGCTTAGCCTAGCATGTTCCGAATTCTAACGAGGAAAAGACATAAATAAATGTCCTCTTTATTCGAACATTTAGATAGATAAAAAAAGAGAAAAGCAAATGACAAGAATGCGAGAAATATAATGGTAATTTTTTTATAACTCTCCCATTTACAAATTTGGGAAGATGACTTTTTAAGATAGCTTCTTTAAAATATAGTAGGGTATAGTTTTATGACATAGCCAATACTAATACCGAACTATGGATTTGAAGACTACCAAGAGTCTCCCAAGAATCGAGACGAAATCAGAAAAATATATTTACCGTGGAAAATGGGTGGAGGTTTGGCTAGGTTTGAATATATTGCGAGTTTTCGAAAATGAAGGTTGTAAGGATTTGGTGGTGGAAGTTTTTGGTCGCTGGAAATTTGCTCAGGAGCATTTTTCAAGAACGAATGGTGTTTTTGAAAGAACTAGGGCTCGGTAGGGTTTAAGTAGGATTTGAGAGAAATTTGGATGATTTTGGATAGGTTTTGAAAAATTTGAGAGAGGTTTTGCCCAGAAGGGTGTGAAATTAAAGTGAAATGGTGGCAATGAGAATTCTTAGACCCTTGAAATTGTTGGAGGTGAGTTTCTTATATAGGCTCAACATGTCGCATCTATAGATGCGACATACATATAATCCAGCCAATGGGCTGGTGAGCGAGCACATGCTTGGGTTAGATATTTTGGGTTCGGGTTTTGAGGATATGCCATCCCATTTACCTTGGAAAAATAAAAATTAATTAAAAGAAAATATCTAAAAATTGAAAAAGTGGTCCCGGGCTCTGAAATTCATCCGAAGATTTTGTTTGCGTTTGGTCGGCTTCCCGTTGAACTCGGTCTTTGACAATTCAGACTGAATATTGTTGATCCCTGAGTTGGATCGTGAATATAGAAAATATCTCGGGCTTGAACCAAACATTTTTCTGGGAAACCTTGAAAAACGACTCTTTTATTTTAAACAAGTGTAGAAGCTTTAGGTGCAACTCTTGGATTTTGTTGGATCTGTTCTGCAGGAAATGTATGACTTTGCAGATGAGATCCATATAAAATAGGTTTGTCGATTTTTGAGGCCGACTGGTTATTGTAGTGAAAATTGAACGGATAGGCGTTCATGTCCAACTAAATTCCGAATTTTGATTGGATGGATTCAGTCTTTATGTAGCCTTTCCAGTAACGATATTGTTGTCGACTTTCCATTCTGAAATATAATTTAGTTGCTCGTGTGGAATTCTGCTAATTCCGGAGCATAATGCATATGAGGAGGAGGTTTGTGAACCGTCTGATTACTGTTTGTCCCGAACTTTGCTTTGGCTTGGAAAACTAATTTTGGGTAAATGTTCCTTAATAATTTATAGATAATAATTGATTGGCGTACTGACTTTGGATGACGTCAATATTGTTCATGAGAAGTCCGAACATTCCGAAAGTGCATTCTGATCTGTCGAAAGACCATTTTTCTGATTTTCTGAGTTAGGGGCGTTGAGTCAAAATTGGGTATCAACACCGCTTCTTGTACTCTTTGTACCATTATACCATATTAGTGGATGTATTGCACTTGTTGGATGCCTCGTGGATTTGATACTTTGGGTAGTGAGTCATCTTCTATCTATATTACTAATTTTATATTCAAAAATGGTTTAATGAGCTGAAAGGCTTTCTGAGGTAATGAGTTGATCTGGTTCGTGAATATCATACTCCTCAACACACCTAATCTCATCTTTTTCTTCCAAAGAAACTGGTGTCCTCAACCGAGCTGGATCATAAAGAAAGAAATCGTCAAAGATAGACAGGGCTGGAGAAAAAGGCGAAACTGACCAAAATAAACAAGCCAATGCTCACACTAAGATGGAAGAACACTCTATTTCCTCTGTATACGAGGAGCATACTAATGTAGAAAAAGAAGATAAGACTGAGCAAGAGCATACTAATGTAGAAAAAGAAGATAAGACTGAGCAAGAGTATACTAATGCAGAAGAAGAGTTCGTCTTCCCAGCTCTGGAACTCCCATCCAGAACCACTAATGAAGAAAAACTTATCTTTCCACTCTTTAACTAAAGAGGGCAACTTGTCGATCATGACGGGAGAGTGTGGCCTATTGCTGAAGTACCACCATGCGTCGGTATGGGGCACTTCCTTAATCACAAACAGGTTGCAGAACGTGGACACATTCAGGGGGTTCTGACCATCAGACACAGCTAGCCATAGAATGGCACAACTGATGAAGAGTGTATCCATTAGGGGACAATTGCCCCCGGGCAAGGCTAAACTTCGAAAGGGCTTGTCTAACAATCCTTGGGAAAGGGAGGCGTAAACTATCCTCCAAAGCGTCTTGATAAATACAAATTTCATCAGAAGAGCAGTCGCAAGCCCTTTCGTCAGAGTCAGGAACTCTGATATGGACGGTGTCCGGGATTTAGAACCGTCGACGTATGATGACTAGGTCGTCAAAGTCTAAAACAAAAGGATAAGAAATAGCAGAACAACTAAATTTTAGCCTAGGGTAAGGATGGGCATATGATTGCCCGGAAGTTCCTACTGGTTCGTCTCCAAAATTGGAGCCCTTTATCGCTAAAACTCTAGTGCAACGGCCCACGAGAGGTTCCTCCTCTTCTGTGTTCTCACTAATGGACATGACGTGTTCTACAACCCTAGGTTCTTGAAGGTCAGACATGATTCCCAGGAATTAGATTTAAAAAAAAACGTTTGTACCCCAAACGCAAGGGCCCCACACGCACGCCACCACAGAACACGTGTGAGAGTAAATCAGGCACCAGCAGCCTTACTCCTATACGGTTGCCTAAACACAGCGCGGATCGGCCTCACTATCCCGCACACGGGCGGAGTGAGACTCGACCCCTAGACCTGATGGACAGTTTCACAACCCCGTATAGGTATCAAACCACTGGGATACACCTGGTGGTGTCCCAGGAATTAGATTTAAGAGTCAGAGGCGATGGAGAAAGGGCGTACTTAAGAAATGAATTTGGGGCACTCAAACTAGTTCATGAGAGGGTGCTGCAGTATCTAAAAATTATTGATTTTTTTCATAAAATACACTTATGTTCTATAACAGCAAAAAAAAAAACAGTCATAAAATATGGAAACTTAGGCCTTGTTTGGTTTTACTTCTACTTTCTGTTTTCTGTTTTTACTTTCAGTTTTTTTTAAAATCAGAAAGTAAAAGTTTGTTTGGTTATCTACTTTTACTTTCAAATTATTACACAATAACCTTCAAATTAAATTTTTGTAAGTGTTACATACATTATATTCCAAGGTAGTTGTGCCCTGTTTTCTGTTTCCAAAAAAAATGAAAGTAACAAAAGTCTACTTTCTGTTTTCTGTTTTCAAAAAAAGAGAAAACAGAAACAGAAAACAGGAAGCAGAAGTAAAACCAAACAAGACCTTAGTGTTTCATTTTAAAATAAAAAACGCCTTTACACATGGGATATAATAGAAGTACATGGTTATTTTATGTTGATGGTAACAACAAACAACAAATAAATAACCTTATTATAACATCACATACCGATGTTTATAGTAATTTTAGATTAAGGTAACTACAGACAGTTTATAAACAACTTTATTATAACATCACATGCCGATGTTTATAGTAATTTTAGATTAAGTTGACTACCTTATTATAACATCACATGCCGATGTTAATAGTAATTTTACATTATTGGTAATGACAAGAAGCACATAAACACCATATTGTAACACCACGTGATAGTACTAGTTATGTGATTCAACTAATGCGATCCCAACGGCAACACCCAAATCCGTGTTTAGAGACCCATTATCCGCAACCTTGACTTTAGAAGTGAGTTCCCCATCAACACAATAAAGAACATCATTTTTATCTGTTTTAAAAGTACTTGCATCATCGGGATTACTAGGATTAACTATAATATACAAATACCCCTTCTTCCAGAAATAGTTTTCGCCGTCGACGAACTGGATTCTGAATAAATTGTCAAAATTGATGAATTTCGTGTTTTGCCGATTCTCCGGGTCCTGGACAAACTGGACAGGGAAGGTATCTCCGTCCGAAGAAGGAACTGCCGTAACTATTCCACTGCGGAGGGTTATTAGATGGGTATCATTCAGCCACATAAGGTATGACTTGTCTGCTTCGACTGGGAATCCTCTTTTGTCATTCATAGCACGAATTGCGATGACAAAAGAAAAAAGCAAAAACAAAGAGATGATGGAGAATGAATTTATCATTTTTGACATTGTGAGAACAAGAAATATGTCTTCAGAAATGAACGAAGATTACATTTATAAAGGAGTGAAAATTAATTAACTATATACAATACATAATAAATAATTGTGTCAAAGCCGCCGGCCTAACGCTGATATTATAAAAATAAGATATTGAGATATTATATTCTACATTTTTTCATAAACCATGCCTATTTTATTAGTAAAACATTAATGTATCTTTACAAAATTTCAGGTCAAGAGGTCACGATTTTAATAAAATCAGTAGCTGTGTTTTTTCAGCTCATTTCCATGATTCGAGCCGTCTAATGTCTTTAAAACGTGTTTTTAAGGATACTTGCAAGGAATTGCCAAAAAAACTGCTCGGGAAAAACTTGATCCGAACAGTTTTCATAAAACTGTTTATCTATGGCGTGTATAAAAATTACTCGGATCAAGCTCTTCCCGAACAGTGTTTTTGGCAATTCCTTGCGGGTACCCTTAAAAACACGTTTTAAAGACAATGGACGGCTCAGATCGTGAAAATGAGCTCGGGAAATGGACCGATAGGGGGACCTTCCGGATTTTATTAAAATTAGTGGTGCATAGCACCAGTTTCTGTCAATTTTTCTGTGGCACTGTTTCGATCAAACATTTACCGATATCCGATTGAGTTGAATTTTTGCAGGACCATATATTTTATCGATGTGAACATCATGAACGGTTTGGATCATCACAGTGGAGCCCGAAGACAATTCTCTTAAGCATTGGTATGATTCGTTGGTATGATTTGTTGGTATGTTGAACCTGACCATATATATATATATATATATATATATTAGAG
>NMUG010004425.1:0-13882 GCA_002855965.1 Monotropa hypopitys | reverse complement strand
TATACACCTTAGTGTTCGGCCAATCAGTCCCTTGGGTTTATAATCCCTTGTTAACCTTTCGGCCAGCTAGAATGACCTAAAGCATTGTTCCCGAGCTGCCATTGTTCGGTAGAAGCCTTGATGGCTGCTCGGTAGAACAGCGGACTGAGACCCGACCATCATTGCTCGGCTGAGTTTCGTTTTGGTCGGCAAACATTCCAGGAACCTCTAATCTAGTCTTATAACCTATTTCGACCTGTCGTTTGCCCGAACCATTTGATTCCCGCACTACCTTAGCTCGGCAGCCCTTTGGGCTATTCGGTAGACTCTCTACTCGGCCAGCTCTCTGCTCGGCGCATGATCAGCCCAACACTCTGCCAGCTCGGCAGAGCTCTGCTCGGTCAACCCTGTGCCCGGCCAAACCTTAGCCCGATAGCCTTCTGCTCAACTGTTCGGCAAATTAAATAAAAACGTTTAAGGTCAGAACTCTTAGCTCGGCAGTTGGCCCTTCGGCCAGGATAACCTCAGACCAACCATTGTTTAATTTCCCGAGCTAGGCCAGTCGGCCACTGTCCTCCGGACAGAAGACTTGTTCGGCCAGAAGGCTTCGGCCAAGAGCTTGCCAACCAATGGCATTTCGGCCAAGACTAGCTCAGCTCGGCAGAACAGTATTAAATAAAGATAAATTATGTTAGAGCTCGTAAATGATACTTCTAGGTCATCTTTTGGCAGATTTGAGGATTTAAAGTTAGTGGGAGCTCATTCCAAGATTTAAGGTGAATCACTGTATACCTTGTTTACTCGTATAACTTTTTAAACATGCTAATCATTTGAGAATGTATTTTCATGCTATTGAGCATTCACTCTATTATGTTGTCTCTTCACAAAAGAAAATAGCATGTACTCTCTTCTTCTACCATGGATTGGCAAACAGGAAAGATTTTATGATTGAACGGCATGAACGATGACACGGTAGCTCGCCGCCGGGGGCGGAGCCAGAAACCGGCGAGGAGGGGGAAATAAGGGATCAATAGCCAGATTGATCACAGTGATATCACGACTCTGTATTTTATGCTATCTGGGGTAGCTCCCCAGGGATTACTGCTAACCGTGAATAGCAGCATGATAAAAATCATGTTGGAATATCAAACGAATATGAAAATGAACATGCAAATAAAAGCAAGCTATGCGCTGAAGGACGTTGAAAAGGCCATAGGCTTGGCTTGGAAATACATATATAGATACAGGTTTTTGGGCTATTAAGCCCCACATATTATGTTAAAAAGGAAGAAAAAAATAATTTCGATAACATATTGTTATCCATAGAAACTTGTAGCCTTGATATATTGTGATTCACTCTAGCTTTTAGCTTATGCATTTTTCTAAAATCTTTTTCAGGTACGGATGAGGATTAGCTTGGAGCTTAGATTTTTATTGCATTTCCGTTTTATTGTTGACTCTCTTTGATGTATCCCTGTTGTAGAGGCAGTGTATAAGCCTCCTTTTGATGTATTATTTTGGAGATCATTAATGGAGTTTACACACACTGGGTTTTGTTCAGCACTTCCGCTTTATCATTGTTGTAAAATCCCTAAACTCATTATTAGTAGGCCTTTGCGAGCTTGCTCATTGGCCGGTCATGGACCCCGATTAGGGTTGGGTCGTGACATCGGAAGTCGTGTCGGTTCGTGTGAAATGTCGCATCATCTACGGCGCCGACCAACGACAAGTAGCCACGTGTCCTCTGTAAATTTGAGTGACGGTTGGTCCCTCAGGTCCCGCGTCGGCGTGCGCCAAAGTGTTAGATCAGCCGACAAGGAGACCAACCAGCATGGCACTCCATTTAATGCGCGCAGACAACTTTATCGGAAACCACAACGGCACGCGCTAAACGTCAAATCAACCGATAGCTAGCCCAATCCAACGTGGACACGTGTCATCATACGTGTCAGCATACAGAGCAACGACGGAAGGTATCTTCCAACACACGACAGGCGATTGAATAATCGACCGAGGCATGAAGACTTCATATATCAACCTTGCGTTGGCCAGCCGACACAAAGGTTGAGGGGCTATTGTAAGGGCCAACGGAAAGACGACAGTGACCGGTTGACCAAAACAGCCTTATGTCGGTCCGGCTCTAGCACGGGAAGGACAGCTCCAGTAAGCTCTCGGGGGTCAGGCCGACGGTGGGGTTCGGCCATGTCTTGGGGTCAGCAACCTTTTCAGTCTGACACGCGTAGTCCTTGTCTGCAACTAAATCCTCCTCGAAGACCGTGCCCCAAGATCTCCGTGTACAATGTTAGCGCATGCAGAATGACAGGGCAGCTTTATCGTGCCCCGATGTACTTGGGGGCGCCTACAATTTTGGTCAGACGCTCTGCCCAAGATAGATTGGCCTGACAGGACGTGCGCCGAAGCGCGTAATGGCGATGCGCCGTTGCCCTATAAATACAGGCCTTGGATCTGGAGAGAGGTACACAACTTTTGCTACCCGAAACTCTGTCCATTTGACTTTCTCTCTCTAAAATCCTCGCCTGACTTTATCATCGGAGGATTCACCGGCGACTCCGGCCGGTAGCCTAACGTTTGCTTCTTGTGCAGCTAGGTTGGAAGCTCATCCCTCTAGACCGACGGTTACGTTCATAGGGCAAGAAAGACAAACCCACCACTTCAGAAACAGACATCTTCTCCCTTGCCAAAACATGTGGGGGGAATGAGTCATAGAAAACATACGTACAAGACAGAAGTACACAATCAACTGAAGAAAATTTACTCGATGCTCACACAGTGACGAGGGAATTTCCCATTTCCTCTGAACGCGGGGGGCGAGCTCATCTTCCCAGCTCTGAAACTCCCACCCAGAACCACTGATAAAGAAAAAATTGTCTTTCCATCCCTTGACTGTTGAGGGTAGCTTTCCGACCACCTGAGGACAGTGTGGTCTCTTGATAAAGTACCACCACCCCTCGGTATAAGGGGTCTCTTTGATGGAAAATAAATTACAAAAGGACACACTCAGAGACTTCTGGCCGTCTGACGCAGCTAACCATAAAATGGCGCAGCTGGTAAGAAGTCTATATCCGTTGGAGGCCAATTGCCCAGGAGCAAGGCCAAATTTAGAAAGAACTTTCCTTACAATTTTTGGGAAAGGAAGCCGTAAGCCATCTTCCAGGGCATCCTGATAAATACAAATTTCATCAGGATAACTGTCGCAGGCTCTCTCATCCGGACCAGGAATCCTGAGGCAAACAGACTCGGGAATTTGAAACGTCGACGTATGACATCCAGGACATCAGAGTCCACGATGGAAGAATGGGAGAGAGCGGAACAACGGAATTTTGGTCTAGAATATAACGAGGCAGGCGATTGTTCAGAGGTTCCCACCATTTCACTTTCTAGGGGAGTACCTGTTATGGCCAAAACCCTAACCCCACGACACATGAGAGGCACCTCATCCTCCGTGTTATCACTTACGGTTACTGTGCGTTCTAGGTCAGACATATTCCTAGGATCACGAAATCAAGGGGAATAGAAGAAGGAGAGAGGACGTACCTAGATGGCGAAAGGGTGCTCGACAAGCCTTGAAGGGAGATGCAGGAGTACGTCCTTAAAAGAAACGGTGAGAAAAAAGAGGACATGGCTGCCCCCAGGAAAAACGAAGAGGCGTCTAATCTCCACCGTCCTCTCATTCCTGTACAAACGGGTCTAATTTTGCCATGTGGCAAGCGTGAGACATTTCACATCACATATTAAATGAGCATGAGTACCCAAAGGGTGGCGGCGTGGTTTGAATGTATTTTTACCAAAATAACCCTCCACCTATGACCGGTAAAAACAGGGGAGTAGCTTATAAGGGGTGCTGGGGTGATAGCTCAGCAGTCGTACTCAAGTCGGTTCTGGGGTCACACCTTGGCACTGCAGGGTGGACCTCAGGTCGGTCCTGAAGTCATTACATTAGGTCAGCCCTGAGGTCATTGCTACGTCAGCACAATCAAAGACATCTCAGCTAAGATTATTATAGTCAATCTTTCTGCCTAGTTACTATTTAAAATAAGAATTCTGCTAATCCAAAACGGAAGTTCACAATGTCAGCCTACAATCGCGGAAGCGTGTGCAATGAATAAAGAAACATTACAGATATTCTCGAAAGCCTTCCTAAAATAGGGGAGTAGTATATAACGACGATGAGTATGACTATGATAACAGGTACAAAACATTTTACAATAGACTATTCTCTTTCAATCCTCTTTTTATCTCTACAAGAAAACTCAACTGACTTGATCGTCGGATGTTATTTGACAGGCACTAAGTCGGTGTCAAGTTTTCGTGTGCAGGACCCTAAGGCAAATAGAGAGAAAGAACTAGAAATCAACGTCATCAGGTATGATTCGTGGCACTAATGAGTGTCTTCGGCATGCCGTGTCATTGACACTTCGTGCTATGTGATTTCTAGATACGTGGTGACACTTGAATCGTGCTGTGATTTCTAGATACGTGGTTTCATCTGTAGACTGGATCTCACAGTTAAATCCCTTGAATTTCATCTCCAGCAGGTTTCGATTCAGGATCGGCGAGGTCTGGAGCTAAACATCCACGCCCTGCTACGAAGGGGATACACCCGTGTAATCACTATGCTCTCCATTCCTCTATATTAGGAAAACTTCTTGTTATTAGTGAAGGAAAATGTTGAATTTATAGGAACAAAATAACAAGAAATGATCTTCCAATTAAGTCGGAAAATAATCCTTCAATTACAAACAAGAAAATGAAGATCACAGAAACAATCAAACTTCAAAGGTTGCAAAAGTCTGCAACCACTAAAACAATCCTGTTCTTCTGAATTTTAAGTTGCAACAGAAAAAAATCCTCATATAATTTAGCTTGAAGCAGTTTACAGTGTTCGTGTTGTTGATTGAAGATCTCTACCGGAACCAACTCTTCTGCGCCCTATTCCTTTATGCTTCTGATCACCTTCTCTCTTCTTCTCCCCCAATCTCAAAGGATTCCAACTATCTGTTGAATTATCCGAATTGGGTTCCCATACGGAAGAAGAAATCCAATTTTGTCCACCACTGATAAAACTATTACTCCCGGAGGATTCCACCTCTTGCATATCCCCACCTCCACCACCACCTCTACTCACAGTGACGTACTTATGAAAACTCGGCTCCATTAAATCATCACCACCAATCACTTCAGACTCCACAAAAGGTTCCTTAGTCTCCAACCTCTTCTTCTTCCCAAACTGCTCACAAGTCGATAGGTTGGAGATTGTAGTTGAATTGAGGTCGGCAACTGCTTCAAGAATGGAGCAAGCTTTAGTGAGACAAGGCGGGAGAGAAATTCCCGGAGTGCCTTTTTGGTGGAAGTTTTGAATGTCTTCAAGCAATAGCGCGGTGTATGAAGAAGTAGGAGAGGGGTTCAGTAAGGTTTCGGGGTTCAAGTCTAAGTCTTGCGAGAGCCCTAAGGATCTGGTTCTTGTTACAGTTTGGGGTTTGAGGCTTTCGGGTCCTGAGGGAACCATTGTCACCGTAATATTTCCGGTGTTTGGATGCAATGATTTTCCCTCATCCTTTATCTTCTTCTGAATTGGCTTCTGAATTGGAGCCTGCAGATGTTATTGATCCATGAATTACAGCAAATAAGTTCAATAGTTTGGTAAACTGTTCAGTGAGAAGAAAAAAGAAAAATTGAATGAATGTTGCCGATTTTGGTAAATCACCATTCCATAGGAAAACACCATTCATCAATTTAGGTAAATGGTCATTCCATATTCATTCCCTAAATCTAGCAAAACAGTACCCTAAACATCGTTCATCAATTTAGCCCAGTGGTTGAATATAATTTCAAAGAATGAGGTCAAAGGTTTGAACTACAAGAGTCCTATTGTTTGAAGGGTGGAAAATTATACCTGAGAAACAATGTTGGTGGAAGCCTTGTTGATGGGAACTTCAACTCCAATGGAATTCTGATCGATTTCTCCCAATGGATTTCTTCGATAAGGAGAGTGTTCGGCCTTCCTAGAATTACTGCGGCTGAGCGACAATGGCTGATTCGTTTGGGAATTCTGTTTCTCATTGGAAACGATAGTTGCAGCAGGAGACCTAGATCTCGGAGGAGATGCCGCACCAACATTTCTCTTCACCGAAATCCGCTTAATTGCAGCCGCAGACGGTGGTTCTATTCCCCCTCCTCCTCCAATACCACTCTTATCCATCGCCAATGAAGAAACCGTAGCTGGAACAGATACCATTTTTCCAGGCCTAGTAGTTGTAGTATGTGTGTTTGTAGTAATGGGAGATTCGGATCTCTTCCCCGGAGATCGGCTCACCCTCCTCCCTCCACCTCCGCCGCTACCACTACCTCTTTCTCGGCTTCCCGATCGCTGATTTTGCTGGTCTCTTTCCCTACTCGGTGTTCTCCTCCGCCGAGACGAAGAAGAAGACGGTGATGACTGGCGGTGCCGGTGCCGGTGGGTTATCTCCGCCTCAACCTCGCCACCTCCGATGACTTCATCGTCGTCGTCATTATCATTGTCGTTTCCTTTCTCCTGATCGAAATCGTAGCTCCTCTTCGAACCGGAGTACTTCCTGCCTCCTGCGGATTTCCCAGTGGAGGAGCTCCGGCTGAACCGGCCGCACTGAATCAGAATGGCATCAATTTCTTCCTT
Source organism: Monotropa hypopitys (assembly GCA_002855965.1). Lineage (NCBI taxonomy): Eukaryota > Viridiplantae > Streptophyta > Magnoliopsida > Ericales > Ericaceae > Monotropa > Monotropa hypopitys. The sequence continues at coordinate 7,230 of NMUG010004425.1, read as the reverse complement.
TGAACAGCTTGATGTCCTCACCACTCCTCCGTTCATCAAATTGCCACCGACATCAACTGCTTCAGATGCGGTGGCGGTAATAGTACTGGGGGTGCTGTTGCAGGTACTTGCACATTTCGGATCTGATTTGGGCTTTTCTTCATCAGATTTTCGATCTGAATCGTGGCTTGTCCGGTGTTTGATGAGGAAGATCTCTTTTTTCACATTATCTTCTTCTGATTTCTTCTTCTCTGCTACTTGGGGTTGGGGGATAGATTTGGATTTTTGGTCTGGTGGGTCTGGTAGTGCAGTGGTTGAAGAAGAGCAGATGGTGGTTTTCTTGCTCAAACAAGAACCCATTTGAGAGTGGGATAGAAAGTGAAGGATGGTATGAACTGGAAAGGGAGGAAGGCCAGAGAAAATGAATGAAACTCTGTGTTTAAAATGGTAAATTCGATTGATGAGAGGGAGGGGAGAGATTCAAAATTTGACGTGTAAATTACAAAAGTCTCCCTAAGGTTTCTCAATTATACAAATCTGATTCTCATGTATTGAAAATTATAAATTCCCCATTTTAGGACAAAGTTTGTTCATTAACCCATGCACACTTGTCATTATTTTATTTTTTATTAGTTTTGAATTTAATTTCTGAATTATTTATTCATCTCAACAAGAAGAATTAAAATTATAAAAAAGTATCAAATTTAAGAAAATATAGTTGCTTGTAGTCATTGGATCAACCATAATCATTGAATCAGCCATGACCATTTTTAATCATCGCATTAGTCATCATTTACATATAGTTGTGCAAACAAATGAACATTAGAATATTTTCTTCTAATGAAAGTATCGATACACCGCATCACATATTTGTATATCTTTCAACAATCAATGCAATGCACGATGTCTATCTCAATGATCTCAATAAGGATTTGACAATTGTAGATTCGACGATGGGAGGCCCGTTAGTTACCACGAGTTTTGGTTTGTTTTTTCGTTTTATGTCTCGTTCCTTTGATTTCAAGGTGAAAATGTTTAGATTTCTAGATTTTTTTGTGAATCTAAATTGTATGGACTCAATTTTGTTTTTGTTTGAAATGAAATGCGGGAAATTTTTTAAAAGAGAATCAGTGTCTTTGATTTCTAATAATTGGTGTTTGAAATGATGGAGGAAAAGCTGAGCTCTTACAAATTACTCAACCAAATTTAACCAAATGGCTCAGCCATTCACTCAACAAATTTTAATTGAGATGAAAATTTTGGTTTGTCATGCATGGTGGCCTCTCATTGGATGCATGGCATCATGTATGGGTGTCACATAAGTGACTAGTGGGCACCTAAAAATTTTTCGCCCACCTCGAAGCCAAAATATCGCTTTGGTTGCAAGTTTTGATGCCAATTGAAAATGATCTAAGAGTAAGACCAGCAGTCTCCTTATTTGCCATTATATGCAAAATAGAGAACTAAACCCAAAAAATATCATTGCACCAGCATCTATATTTGCTTAGCCATTCTAATTTTGCTACACCCCTTAGCTAAATATGCATAAGAATTGTTCATAAGTTTTACTATTATTTTATCACTTTCTCTCTCTTCTTGTCTTGAAATAATATTTAGAATATAAAAGAAAAATAAAAAAATATTTTAGTAGAAAATAGGTAAAATAGATAATATTGTTGGTGTTAAAAGAGATCTGAGTAGGTAAAAAGAAAAATTTATATTGTTTCTTAGTAATTGTGAAGAAGTGCTGCTGCTCTTGCTCTAAATAATTAAAAAATGAGTTAAGTAAAATTGTGTTAAAGTAATGAAGCATTAAAGAGTTGAATTTGTTTACTTTTTCAAAAAAATTAAATTGTTTTGCTATACATAAATAAATAAGGTCCTTTTTTACCAAAATTAATTTTTCATATTTTTGATATTCTTTGTCTCCAAACAAAAGTAAAATACTCACCATTTATCTTAATTTAATTTTGGTATTTTTTTATTTTATGTACCAATTATTATTTTTCTTTCATTTTTATACATAATTGAAGCACAATAATTCTAAAGACAATAACTTAGCTCAAATAATTCGTTGACACGTTAATGTCAATTTTTTTAAATAATTCAAAATACTAAAAATACCAAAAACAATTTATACCGAATGTGTTTGGTAAACTTGTTTAAATTTTGTCATTTTTAATAGTGTCACATAGATTTTATCAACTCTTTCAACGGCTATTTCACGCCATGGTTGAATGGGCAATCTGAATTGAAATATAAAAAGAAATCTCTAATAAGTTAGGGGTCTTACTCGTCCGTGTCATAAACCTCATGGTGGATTTTGTAATTTCCTCAAATTTGACAAACGGGCGGGCCATGAAAGATAGCCGTTATAGGGTGTTGTGAAAATAATGTGAGGTGTACCCAACAAACAAACTATTGTTTGTTTCTACTTTTTCTAGTAGTATGTACCACACAATAATTAATACATAGCCACCCCACCACATCATTACTAGATTTAAAATTTTGCTCCTTTTTTTAATTTTCATAACCTCGATTCTTGAAACACTTTTGGGTTCGGAGACGATTGTCTTCAACGGTCATTTATGAATTTTTTGTTATTCCCACATACTTGGGCCCGGGTCCGGGCCTTGGTCTAAGAGGATTAAAAATTTATAGAGCCTATCATATCTCATTTTATATGAATAACTGGAGTAGTTAATAATTATTTAAAATAATATTTTAAATATGTTTTCTCCCTGTAGAGCTATCATATGTTTCTCTTTTCTCTCTTGAAATCCATACTTCTCCATTGTCATTTAAAAGAAGAATTTTCTGTTGAACTTTTGTGAGTTGTTGTTTTGGTAAGAATTTTGAAGTAAGTACTTTAGTTCTTTGGTTGTTTTTTTCAGAACTTTAATTCTTAAATGCAAATCTCTTCTTCTCCACTTCTTTATATAATGGTCATGTGTGAGTAGTTACCCTTGGGATGGTCATGGGCTAAGTGGTCCATGGCTTAAGGGGTTGTATTGTCTCCAATGTGGTGGGTAGGATTTAAGGGGCTGTTCCGATTCATTCTCCTACTTGAGGTCTAGGCAAGGAATTGTTACCTCATTGTTGGGTTGTGGACAAATCCTTTTGTCACAGCCAAATCTTTGAGCTACATCATTCCTTGGGCTAGGTTAAGTGTGCATGTGAGAAGAATCGTGGACAACTCTTGAGTCTTAACCATCTTATTCTACTTGTTGTATCTAATTGTTCCCGGAGACATGCAATACCTTGAGCCATAGTAAGCCGACCCTATGACCGCCCCATTTTATTCATTAGATAAGTTCATATTTAATTCCTTAGGATACCTTAAGAATCATCCTCGCAAATCAATTGGTTGGCCACCTACCGCCACAAATCAAAAATACCAAAACGAAACACTTTCAATCGCATTAGACCAACACCTCCCCGAAGATTTGACCTCAGACTTTCCGAGTATTGTGCTACATGTGTCCTAGCCCTACGCTTCAGGCTACCTCATTCTAGAACACCACTTGAGGGCGTAAGCATTTTTGATGCCGTTGCCGGGGAGGTTGACGTCTAATCTTGATTATATTTCCTTTTGGCAACCAAAAACAAAGTTTCAATAGTTTTTGAGTGGGGGCCACCAGTTTATGTATGGTTACGTCTGTGACCATACGCATAGACTTGTGCGAAATCCTACTCCCCCTCTCAATCCAATGGCCGAAGATGATAATAATGCAGTTGTCCCACCGGTTCTTACTATGCGGGATTACCTTAATACCACTCGTGTTACTCAAATGTCTTGCATAGTTACACCGGCAGCTAATGGCCAAAACGTTTTGACTGTTAAAACACCGCACCTTCATATGCTACCCCATTTCCATGGGATGCAAACCGAGCAACCATATCCCCACGTGCAATACTTTGAGGAAGTTGTGAGCACCATTTGCAACAACCCTCTTCAACTTGAATCCGCTCGGATAAAATTGTTTCCCTTCTTACTCAAAGACAATGCCAGGACTTGGCTTAACTATCTCAAATCTCAATCCATCACGAGTTGGGGGATGATGCAAGAAGAGTTTTATAAGAAGTTTTTTCCCTTGCATCGAACCCGGGCAATAAAGAAACTCATTACCTCATTTTGTGAAAAGGAAGGGGAATCCTTTGGTGTATGTTGGGATAGGTTCAAGGACCTTCTCAATGCCGTCCCTCACCACAGTTTCGATAATGCACAAATTGCTGGGTATTTCTATGAGGGAATCTCCCAACGAAGTCGTCAATTCATAGATATGATGTACAATGGAGAATTTTTGGATAAGGGCCCGACTGAGGCCTTGGACTACTTTGATTTCCTTGCAGAGAACAATCAATCTTGGGATTACTCCGATCCCAATGAACGCTCTTTGCCTACCCTGGTCCATGGTCCAAATGTTGGGGGAAAATATGTCTTGATAGACCAGGATGACTTGTCTTTGAAAGTCGCACAGTTGACTAGGAAACTTGAAACTCTTGAGATTAATAAACTTAACATGGTCGCCTTTGTGGCACGGACCGAAGAGACTTGTGCTATTTGTGAGACTACCGAGCATGCTATGGAACATTGCTCTTCATTGCCGGTAGTCAAAGACCTACTTTCGATCACCGAGCAAGCCGACGTTAACTCAAATAATAATTTTCCTCGGAATGCTCCATTGAGCGGGGGTTACCACCCAAGTTGGCAGAACCACCCAAGATTGAGTTGGGGGAATCAAGATCACCAAGGACCATCACATGGGTCCCAACCCTTACCACCCCAACCTCAATTCAATGCTCCACTGCCCAAATTCCAAAATCAAAGCTATATACCAAACTGTTACCCTTCTCATCCTCAAGCCAATTGATCGGAACATTATTTTGTAGTTTTGTGTGCCGATTTTATTCTTTTTTTATTCTAGTTATTTGCATTTTCATTTTCATTTTAATTCATTTTTTATGTTTTGCCTTGTTTTGTAGTTTTCCTTATTTTTCAGGTTATTTATTGATCCATGGACGAGTCTGGAAGTCCCCGATACCATCCCGAGCCATGAGATGAAACTTGAGCATCAAATGAGGCACCAAAGGCACCAATTACCGGAAGAAGGGAACCTAAGAGCAACGGACATAACTTCTGATGTGTAACTCTGATTGCCAATTGTAATATGGCATTGGAAAGCTATCGAGGAGACGCACATGTAGAAGGCAAACCTTCAGTGGTTACCGGTCCCTTGGTTCATATTTTGGACGGTTTTTGGGTAGTAGGTTTTTGGACGGGCTAAAATGCAAAGGGTATCGGTCCCCCGTACCGTTGGGGACTGGTCCCTCCTGTACAGTTCTGCGAGAATGGCTCATTAATGGTATTTTTGTAATTTTTTGGTGTAGGGACTATATATACTTTTGTATATTTCATAGGAATTATGTTTTTGTATTTTTAGGGTTAGGTTTTGAGGGGAGAGTCTCCCTCTCATCCTCTTCTTCTTCTTTCACTTCTCTCTAGCATTTGGAGCTCATCCATGGGGTTTGGGGGTTTTTGCCGAGCTTTGACGATGTAAGGCTTCTTCTCCTCTCTCTATCTATGTAATCTATTGCTAGGGTTAAGTATAATAAAATTTGTATTTCATTTTCATGTGTTGTGTTTTTACTTGTTTTGTGCTTGTGGTAGGATTAATGAGGGAGTAACCCTCTTGGATTGGCCATGGGGTGACTAGCACCCCGGCCTCGGCTAGTGTTCGATTGCTCTGTTTTTGGACTAAAATGTAATGGCCTAGGGTGTAGGAGTTCGCTACCTAGGGTCTTAGCCAAGCGGTGTTAATCACTTTGATGTGTCGTCGACATGAATAATAGCACGACGCATGCTTGGTGCAATGTCCCACTAGGTGTTCGACAAAATGCCTAAGTGAACGAAATCACCTAAAAACCACTCGATTAATATAGAATTGTAGTCTTGAAGTAGCATAGGGGTTGGAAGAATGTAGTTCTCACCTCGGGTCCAACCAAGGGTTGTCGACCTCTTTGACAGTTTGTACCACGTACACTCCGTGCTTGGACAATGTCGCCCGACGAGTATAAGTCGGCCTAGAGGACCGACTTCTAATCCTCGTGGCATCTCTTGACCCGTGACTTGTTCTTCATAGGCAAACATCATGTGGGAGGTCCTATGTCGTGATCCTTCCTTCGTGTCTTCATGGATATTGGAGTAGTCTTTCATTGGCCTAGGTTAGGTGTTAGAACCCCCATTGCCATTCCTCTTAGTTTAACTTGTTTTCATCTTTTATTTTCATGCTTTAGTTTCTTAAGTTTTCTAAATAGAAAACAAAACCTAAATTTCTAAACCGAGCAATTATTCTCAACTCTGACATTTCCCTGTGGACTGATCTTGGACTTATCCATTTTACTAGTTAGAGTGTTTATTTCCTTGTTTATAAATTATTAATGTTTGGCACAGGCTTTTCCGTTAATCAACGACCAGAAAAGTCCTTCCAACACCAATCCTAACCAATATGTTCCTAATCAACCGAACCCATCCCAATATGCTCAACAAGGACCCTCTATGGGTTCTAATGTCTACCAACTGCCTAACCGGTGAAGCATGGAGGACACCCTCCAATCATTCATGCAATCTCAACAACCCATAAATGAAGATATCTGGTCCCAATTGTCCAAGCTCACCTCTACCTTGGGGACACTCCACCATGAAAAAGGGAAATTTCCATCTCAACCTCAAGCAAATCCCCAAGGCCAACACTTTGTGAGCTCTTCCTCCAATCCAAACCCACCCAACATTCAAGAACATGCTAAATCCATCACAACTCTTAGGAGTGGACAGGAGATAGTCAAACCTATGGCTCCCCCACCCCCGCAATTATCCACTCTTCCTTCACCACTACCCAAGGATGAACCAAATGGGAGTGAGGACCACTCCTCCTCTGAAAAGAATGATGAACCCGTGATTCCTTTGTCTCCTTGTTTGGACCATTTTCCGCATAGACTTGCTCCCAAGTCTAAGGGACAATTTCATGATGACATCTATAAGCTATTCAAACAAGTCAAGGTGAACATTCCCTTGCTCGATGTCATCAAACAAATCCCGTCGCATGCTGAATTTCTCAAGGACCTTTGCATGGTGAAATGGAAACTTAATGTGCATAAAAAGGTGTTGCTAACCGAGCAAGTGAGCTCAATCGTTCAAACCAATGTTGCTCTCAAGTATAAGGACCCCGGTTGTCCTACCATTTACATTAA
>NMUG010004424.1:0-13882 GCA_002855965.1 Monotropa hypopitys | reverse complement strand
CGTGCTTGATTGGTCTATGTGTTCTTCACTTGTTTCATTTAGCGATACTTGTACTTTGCATGATTAGATGTCCTTTGAGTGCACCTTCCATGCCATGACATGCCTTGTCTTGTTTTCATATGTGGACAATTGATGTACTTGAGTATGCCATGTTAGTTAACCTTGAACAGTAAAGCATGAAACTTGATGCATGGATTCTTGGGATGTGGGAGGTAAAACACCTTATGTGAAGCTAATAAGTAACTTAAAGTGGAATACCCCGGCATGCTTGACTTTAAGCAGTGAGGCCAAGTGTGGGGTGATGTGGGCTTGATTGTTTCGCCCAAGTTGCAATGCATTGCTAGATGGGGCTAAGGCCGGGGACCCAACGAGAGTGTCCGTTTCGTTGTGGTCTAACCATCGAATTAATGAAGTATAAAAATAGATGAGAATTTATCATGAATAAATGGCTATGTCATGTTAATGAAGAATGAAGAGGAAATGTATTACATGCCATGTTATTGCTCTACTCTCTTACATGCTTTACTTGTCATATCATATGTTCACTTACGGATTTCATACATTGTCTTGAATCTAACATATTCCTAGATATGTCTTGCTTTCTTTGTTTTGCAAATATATCCAGGTGAGGAAGCTTAGCGGTTCACTTCTAGCCAGGTGTCGTGTCGGGTTTTGACAGCTAGGGGTTCATTCCCTACCTTGTTATCTTTCTTATTTCTATTAGACTTGGGTAGCTTGTGTGAGGTAGCCCAAGGGGCTTGATGTAAAAGATTATTAAGTACTTCGTATTTCTTTTGGTGGCTGTGTTTTGGCCTTAGCACTTGACTTCTTTTGGATGTGGTACTTATGGATTGAGTTAGTTATGATCATCTTTCTTTAGTTTCTACGTTGGTCTTACTTTGAGGTTCAATTTGGCTTAGTTTTATATAGGAAGAATGTTTTTAGTCAAGGCTTCCATCGCCTGGCGACCTTTATAAGTCGTATTTTCGGGATGGGTCTTGACAGCTTGGTATCAGAGCTCTTGGTTGATAGATTCTATGTTAAGAATGTCTGGATGTCAAGGAAGAAACTTGAGGTGAGTGTTTAGGATGGGGTTGGTAGAGTATATTCCGAGAGTATCGTGTGTGTTACTTTGACACCCATGCAACTACCTTGAAATCTGGTTTGAAAAGCGTTTGATCAACGCATTTTCAGATGGGAAGTCTTGGGAAGTTAAATGGAAAGGCATGATGTATCAGAATACCGGGTCTATATAGACAAAACTGAGGAGTCTAGATATAAGGGGTAGACTCTAGGGATTGTCTAGAAGTAATTGGTAGCCATGGCTGGCAAGTTAACCCGGAAGTGTTAAAATACTCGTGTGATATAACTCAGTTGTGCATATTGGTTGCTATGTGATAGTTGTAAATGTATTATTGTATCTGTTGGGGCCGAACTCTCAAGTGGCCGGAGCCGCGACCTCCTCCAAGAGGACCACACCACAGGCCAGCCAACAGTCGGCCGAGCAGAGCTTAGCCGGTGACAGGGCCTCACTGGGGCTCTCTCCGGCCCGAAGACTCAAAGCCCAGAGGAGGTGCATGGCCAAAGCAACATGAAGTCAAGGTCGTGCGACCGAACAGAGGAAGGGCCAACGAGAGAGACTCCCTAGGGACCGCTTCTGTGCAGAAGGCTCATTACTCAGGGACGGCCCGGTCAACATACAGCTACGCCGAAGCAGCTCGCTTCGGCCAGACAGGACAAATGCCTTGTTTACAGCAAAGAATCCCTCGGAGACAGCATCCCAAGTTTTGCGCACGTGGCAGACACACACCTGACACAGAATCAGCTTTTCCGTGATTCCCGCAGCATGTCAGGCACGCTTCGTCAACTTTTCTTCCGCCCGATGTTGTTAGACGGCGCTGCCTGACACTGTCAGGACCGACCGGTCGGCCACACACTCAGACATATAGGAGGGACAGGTGCAATGCCCCATGACCTGCAACAGCAGTTCACCCGCGCTGAAGCGCGTGTCTTCCACTCTCCGATGGATCTATAAATAGGAGAGAGCATTCAATGCAGAGGTACACTTTCTTTCACTAGCCAAAGTTCTGTCCATTTGCTTTCTCACTCTAGAATTCTCTTGCTGACTTTAGCATTGAAGGGTCCACCGGCGACATCCGCCGGTAGCCTAACGTTTGTCTCTTTTGCAGCCTAGCACAGCCACATCCCCGCCGCTCGCTACCAAAATCCACCACCAGAAAGGCTTACCCCCCAACAATTGAAAATTTTGCTGGGGAACCTTTCTTAGACATTCAAAATCCTGTTGTGAGCTTGAAGATGGCTTCAAAAGACCGAAACTCAAGGGACAACCAGTCCGACGCCAGAAGGAACAAGGGAAAAGAGGTGGCCAGAACATGGGACTCTGCCATGAGGACACCTAAATGCACTCGCGCCGACGATGCGAGCATCCACACCAGTGACTGTCCAAGCCCCCCGGCCAAGCTCACCACGATGCAGTACATTCGCAAGTTGGAGGGAAACTTGGGCCGAAGGGACCAGTAGATTGACGCTCTCATGCACGAGATGACTCTCCTGCGCAAGGCCACCGAGAAGAGGAAAGAGGCACCGGTGCCCAGCCGTGCCGAAGATAACCGAGATTATCGGGAGCCTTCCCAGAGTAGGAGCAGATCTGAGCAAACCAGGCTCTCTGCTTTGCACAGACTAGGTGAAAGGGTGGAAGAAGTCCCTACCCGGCAAAGGATCAACGAGGATCGTCGCGTCATGCGTCGGGTCTCGCCTCCCCGGCACAGGGAGGAATGTTCAGCCGCCAGCCGTCGGCCACCTGTCTTTGACCGCCTCAGGCCAAACGCAGTTCCAGCAGCCCGGAGACCTCGTCCAGCACGGGAACTGTCACCCCTCCGGGACCAAAGGCACAGCGGTCAATGAGAAAGCCAGGTACCCCATTCTGAGCAGGAGGTCACCCAGAGAAGGAGAAGGGAAGTCCTGCCAGCTCGGACCTATAAGTCGTGCTGACAGGAAAGAGTCCCTTGCACTCCATTCTCTCCAGAAATTGTAGCTGCAAAACCTCCGACAGGTTTCTCAGCCCCTAAGTTCAACAAATACGATCCCAAAATAGATTCGTATACTCATATCGTGCACTTCAGGCAGATGATGTCCCTCTACTCTGGGGAGTATGCCTTGATGTGCAAGCTTTTTCCATCCAGCCTCGGCGAGGTTGGGTTGCTCTGGTTTGACCGACTGCCAGCAGGGTCCATCTCCTCCTGGAGATACCTCTCAACGGCCTTCCTGGCTCGGTTCATCACCAGTACCAGAGTCAAGAAAGAGGTTGATTCCCTCATCGGCCTTCGGAGAGCGAGGTCAGAATCTCTGCGCCAATACGCAGCCCGGTATTGAGACCTCTACAATGAGATCGAGGAGTGCGATCAAAAAATCGCAGTTACATCTTTCAAGCTCGGCTTGGACCACTCCAGCCGAGAATTCGAGGATCTGATGTTTTTCCCTCCGGCGACAATGAATGAGCTCATGGACAGGATTGAGCTTCACGCAAAGTTGGAAGAGGCCAAAGAGGAAAGTAGCAAGTCCGAGCAACGCTCCGGCCACAGCTCTACCAATAACAATAGTTTGGTCCAGCGAAAGGAAATCAACACCATTCAGTCGGGGGAACCACGGACCTACAAGCCATACGAGTATGTGGCTCACACCACTGTCTTCAAACAACCAACCTTCATGCTCCTTCGCAAAATCGAAAAGGAGCCTTACTTCAGGTGGCCAGAGAAGAGGTTGGGTGCTCAGAGAGGTGACAATGATAAATTCAGATGCTCCTATCACAGGGAGAAGGGCCACCTCACCACCAACTGCCGGGCCTACAAGGATTTCTTGGAAGAGATGGTCACTGCCGGCCATCTTGGGGAGTTTATTGATACGGAGAAAACGGCGAGCATTGTGCCGAAGGAAGACCCCAAGCCGGTCTTGCGTATTATCAACGTGATCCACGGGACAATGGATCACCGACGAGAAGAGCAGCTTCGGTCTGAGCTCCAACAGATCGAGGCAAAGGAGATCCTTGCCGTCCAGCCCATGCCGAAGAAGCCGAAGCTGGACTCAAGGTACTCCATTACTTTTTCTTCTAAAGATTCCGAAAGGGTCCAGCACCCCCACGACGATGCGCTAGTCGTCACCCTACAAATTTCCGACTGCCAGGTCATTAGAGTCCTTATCGACCTCGGCAGCTCAGCAGATGTCATGTACTATTCCCTGTTCAAGAAAATGGGGTATAAAGCAGAAAATCTTCAACCGACCGACGTGCCACTGGTAGGGTTCAACGCGACGTCAGTCTGGCCTCTCGGCAAAATCACCATACCAGTGACCATCGGCACGGTCACTACCGAGTTGGAGTTTGTGGTAGTCGACGGCCCGTCTCCCTATAACGCTATTTTGGGCCGAGCCTGGGTCTATAGCATCAAGGGGGTTTCCTCCACTTACCATCAGGTTATTAAGTTCGTCGACACACGAGGCGTGTAGGAGCTTAGGGGAGACCAAGCCTCGGCAAAGCAGTGCTATATCGCTGCAGTCAAAGGGAAGGTTACCCCTGAGCAAGTCCACTGGGTGGAGGTTCCCGATCAACCGGTGCTGGAGGACGTCGGTTCAAGTGCCTCGGCAAAATCCATTGAGGACCTTGACACCGTCCCTCTAAGCGCCGACGATCCGGAACGCTTCTTTCTTATCGGCTCTGAGATGACCGAGGAAGACAAGGCGGCAACAATCAGCTGCCTCAAGCGAAATGTTGAAATATTTGCCTGGACTCCTTATGAAATGTCGGGCGTAGATCCAGAGTTTATCAGTCATCATCTCAACGTCCGACCGGAGTGCCGGTCCGTCGTCCAGAAAGCCTGCCGGTCGGCAGCTACTCATGCCGATGCAGTTATTGAAGAAGTGGACCGTCTGACCGAAGCGTAGGCGATCCGAAAAGTACACTACCCCACCTGGTTATCCAACACGATGGTGGTCAAAAAGAAGGCCGGTAAGTGGATGGTTTGTGTTGATTACACTAACCTCAATGAAGCTTGCCCCAAAGACAGCTTTCCAGTGCCGAGGATTGATCAACTGGTCGACTCAATGGCCAGACACCTCAGAATGAGCTTTATAGATGCGTACCGAGGATACCATCAGATAGCTATGTTCAGCCCGGACCAAGAGAAAACAACATTTATCACCCCAAGGGGTCTGTTCTGCTACAGAGTAATGCCCTTCGGCTTGAAGAATGCCGGAGCGACCTATCAGCGGATAATCACAAAAATGTTCAGTGCTTAACTCGGCGATACAGTGGAGGCCTACATAGATGACACGGTCGTCAAAAGCAAGGCCGAAGAGGACCATCTGGAAGATCTTCAGAGGGTGTTTGATATTTTGAAAAAGCATAAGCTTCGTCTCAACGCCTCCAAATGTGCCTTCGGAGTTAGCTCGGGGAAATTCCTGGGCAGAAAGTTTAAAATTTCATTAAGTGAAATAAGGCCCGGCCACAGACCGGCTCGGTCCAAACATAAAAAACAAAAAACAAAAAGCAAAAGTACAGAACAAGGAGCGCAGGGGTAATCAAACAGTCGGCTGGGCAAGATCAGCAGTCCCAGTCCCGGGCGCCTCGATCCCAGCAGGGGGATCCGCCACCTATGTCCCGACGGCAGGAGGAGCCACCGGAGCCCCAAAAAGCCAAGCTCCCCCCTCGAACGACTTCATAGGGGGAATCTCCCCTATGCCAGCAGCACTGTCCTCGACACCATCTTTGATCTTTGCGCAGATCCATCCCTTTTGGAAAAGCTTCTCCTTCAGCTTCCCCACCTACTCACGACATTGTCTCGCCGCTTCGTCAAACCCTTTGGCATACTCTGCCTCTGCCTCGGCAGTTGCCTTATTCTGCAGCTCCTCCATCTCCGCCTTCAGTCGAAGAATTTCAGCATCGGCAGCAGCAATACGAGCATCCTTCAGGACCAGCTCGGCAGCGTTTATCTCAGCAGTGGCCTCGAGAGCTACGACCTTATTCCTCAGATCGAGCCAGGAGCTCTCAGCTGCCTCAAGCTTGTTGCGGCTCTCTTAGGCCGCCTTGTCGGCCAGTTTTCGGCTAGCCTGCTGCTGGCCGAGGCACTGATCCATGCCGGCCCCATCGTGCATCATTTGCAGGAACACAAGTTATCAATACAGATACCGAAGGACAAAGGATCAACAAATTGAGAACAGTTGTACTTACCATTGCGCCGTAATACATCATCCTCCGGAAGCAGGTCCGGGGACCGGAGGGAAGGCGCTCCATCTCCTTCGGCAGCGTAAAGGCCTGGGCCAAAGCCATTGCCACGCTGGGGCGCTCTTCCAACGTGTCCCCCATCTCAGGAGAAATGCCCTCATATGCGAGCTTCGGCTAAAACAAAATGACCTCCTTCCGGTAGGACCCCGCCGTCTCTTGGGTCACCGGGTCCTCGGCATGAACCTTTTCTGCAGCAGCAGCAGAGTGCTCGGCAGGGGGCGTATCTTCAGATTGGCGGGGCCTCTTCCTTGACTGGGTCTTAGCCAGACCGGCCAGGATGTTTTTAGATCGGAGGCCAGCCGGCGTCTCCTTCAAAATCGTCACCAAAGGATTGACATCCATGCCCTCGGTCTCCTCGGCCAGGAAGTCGTCCTCAAGGTTGATGACCTTCTTTGGCCCCATTTCTTCTTCCTCGGCAGGGTGTACAATGGAGGGCTCAGCTAACTGTGTGGTGGAGGGCTTGACTGGATGGGCGGTCGGAGGTGGTCGCGGTCGAAGGACGTGAGTGTATGATGGAGTGTACTCCAACAACGTTGGGGCCGAGCGTCTTGCCTCTGGAAGAGCAGAGAAAGCCTTTACCCTGTCAATGTCGGCGGCGTTCTTCAGACCGCTGAGTACCCCAAGATCTGCACAGAAGAGAAAGACAGAAGATCAGACTAAAAGAAGAAACTTCGGCCGAAGTGACAAAGCTTACCAGGGACACCCTCTCGGACCGGTACGGTGTACACCCTCTCCATTCCGACGTGAAGTGGGATAAAGAAATGGCCGGAGACGATAATCACGTCATCGACATATTTGTTAGAATCCGGAAAGCCGGCAATCAGGCCAGACTGGCCAGGTCTCGGGCCCAGATAGTATTTTTAGACTTCTGGTCGTAGCCAACGAAGTAACAGCCGAAGATATATGCGAAGGTGAGCCGGCTTGACTGTGGGAGGACTCATTCAGCTTCGCCACCCCCATCAGAATTCTGAAGGTGTTCACCGTTACTTGGAACGGAGTGAGACCGACAGCGCCGAAGAAATGGGTGAGCATAGGATGAAAGGGAAACTGCACTCCCCCCTCAACAACAGCGACGACCGGCACAAGAATGTGGTCCGGTCCCTGGTCTTTGTAGCCGACAGGGGCTAGCAAGATGTTTACGTCGGCAGGAATCTCGTACTCCTCCCAGAAATGACGAAGGTCTTTAGGAGTATCCAGGTACTGCCTGAACTTGTCGGACCGTCTCTTCGGCGCCATCGTTGGATCTGAAAAGAACACGAACAAGAGTGCACCGTTAGTCGGTCCGTCATCGACCTACGCGGTGAAGCACATGGAAACCATTGGCTTGGCCTTCAACCAACAGCCAAGGCTAGTCCGGCTCTGCTAGGAGCAGGCTGGATGTCCGTCCCCTGCCTCTGCAGCCCAGAAACTCGCAGGGAGCTTCCAGGTCACAACAATGTCGGAAGATTGAACCTCCAACCCCAACAGTGGCTAAATCGACTAGAAAACGCGAAAACGAATACCATTAACGTACATAGAAGGGTTAGACGGTTACCAGGAAGTAGGAAAGGGGCTGGAAAGCTGAAGAAGATGCAAGGAAGGGACTGGAACGTAGATTGCCGGAAACACGCCACACGGTGGCCGGAAATCGCCTGGGATGAGAGAGAAGCAACGGGAGTTCTGAAAAATGCCCAAGGCCTCCTTTTATAGGAGGTGACCTGAGGTTCAAATCAGATGACCGACCGAATCGGCTTAGCCGGTCACACGCTCCTACAATCATTACTCTGCCTCGAAAATTGAACTGGCGCTGCAAAACCGACAGCACTCTGCACCACGTCTCGTCAGCCGCAGCGCCATCCAATCACGGTGTGACACGTAGAGATGCACAACCGCCCATTTAGATGCGCGACAGCCAATGACGTGACAACTATCAGGCGTGACGTCATGACAGACGTGCCACTTGCCCAGAGCGCGACACATCATCGCTTTCAAAACGACGGTTCATTAAATGCTATCAGAGACCCAAGTTTCAAGACAAATCAGTGGTCCGTCGCTCCTTCTCTTCGGCACCTACACAACCCATCGGCACTGAGTCAACCCCGCTTCAACCAAAATGCCTGACCAAAGGGGTAGAGGAGCTATTGTTGGGGGCCGAACTCTCAAGAGGCCGGAGCCGTGACCTCCTCTAGGAGGACCACATCACAGGCCAGCCAACAGGAGGCCGAGCAGAGCTTAGCCGGCGACAGGGCCTCACTGGGGCTCTCTCCGGCCTGAACACTCAAAGCCCAGAGGAGGTGCCTAGCCGAAGCAACATGAAGTAAATGTCGTGCGACCGAACAGAGGAAGGACCGACGAGAAAGACTCCCTAGGGACCACTTCTGTGTAGAAGGCTCATTACCCAGGGACGGCCCGGTCAACATACAGCTACGCCAAAGCAGCTCGCTTCGGCCAGACAGGACAAATGCCTTGTTTACAACAAAGATTCCCTTAGAGACAGCATCCCAAGTTTTCCACGCGTGTCGGACACACGCTTGACACAGAATTAGCTTTTCCGTGATTCTCGCAGCATGTCAGGCACGCTTTGTCAGCTTTTCTACTGCCCGATGTTGTCAGGCGGTGCCGCCTGACACTGTCAGGGTCGACCGGTCGGCCACACACTCAGACATACAGGAGGGACATGTGCACTGCCCCATGACCTGCCACAGCAGTTCACCCGCGCCGAAGCGTGTGTCTTCCACTCTCCGATGGATCTATAAATAGGGGAAAGCATTCAATGCAGAGGTACACTTTCTCTCACTAGCCAAAGCTCTGTCCATTTGCTTTCTCACTTTAGAATTCTCTTGCTAACTTTACCATCGGAGGGTCCACCGGCGACATCCGCCGGTAGCCTAACGTTTGTCTCTTTTGCAGCCTAGCACAGCCACATCCCCGTCGCTCGCTACCGGAATCCACCACCAGAAAGACTTACCCCCCAATAGTATCTAAACGGATGTTTTTCCTTTTTCCCATCTTGTAAATAGGAAATCGTTGTGATGGATAATGTTGAAGATGCAACTTCCACTGGATCGGCCGGGGTGGAAGTCAACCAACCCACAATTCAGGAGAATCCTTCTCTAGTGAACAACCATAACCGGGTTGAGGTTGCTATGGTGTAGTTCCTTGAAAACCAAGTTTCCTTCATGTAATGATAGACAACACAACATGATCAAGGGACAGGGATTGGCTTGATAGAGTGCTTTTGGAGACTACATCCCGCTGAGTTTGAGGGGACAATATCCTCGATGTGGAGCGAATTCTCAGAACCATGAGTGCTACCGATAAGCAGAGAGTGAACTTGGCCTCTTTCAATTGTAGGGTGAGGCCCTAGCTTGGTGGGAGGCTTATCACCGACATCTTAATATAGGAGACAACAGACAAGTTCCTGCAGTCCCCCGAGTGGTGACTTGGGAAATGTTTGTGACTGGGTTCAATGATCAGTACTGCCTGGAGAGCTACCGGAAAGAACAAAAAAATGCATTCTTATATTTGAAGCAGGGCAACATGTCCGTATCAGAGTATGAAGCGAGGTTTGCTGAGTTATCCTGATTTGCGGTGGAGTTTGTTAATACGGATGCGAAGCATTGCAAGCGCTTTTAGGGTGGATTGATCCCCAACATTGCTATGTGATTGTCGTCTTTCCGGGAGAGGAATTATGCAGATCTTGTCGAGATGGCAAGGCAAATTGGAAGAGATGTACAAGCTAGTATTTTAAATTTCGGAGGCAGTTGCATCTCCGGAAAGAAACACAAATCTTTAAAACTGGTTGAAGTGTACGAGTTTGGACCTCGTAAAGATTTTAGATCTTCCTCCAGCTGCTGAACTTTATGTGCTAAGTGAGGGTCATTCTCTTTTAGAATTGGAACGTCCCTCGGTTGGCTTTCTAGATCTTATTGAATTTGGGTCAAGACCGGCAAAGTGGGAATGACTGGTGGTTGTATTGAGATAGCGGGATGTGTTGTGGCCGTTTGATATGGTAGACTTTCTATTGGCAATGTCGGGATTGCCCCAGTTGATGAAGGATTGGTATAATTTGACATCACTTGAAATGAAACTGCCCCAGTGTCGGGCATTATTTGTGATGATGTCCTGGCCCCAACAGGATGAGCAGTTGATTGTATTTGTCTCATCAATATGTTAACCATGGTTTGCAAATTATCAACATCTCTACGGATAACCAGGTATTCCTCTATGGAGGCCATTTCTGACTCTTCCTTAGTGAGGTTCATATCATTTTCAGCCATTTCCCGTGATACGGAGCACGTAATCCTCATTGAGGATTGAAAACAAGCTTGCTAAGCCATAATGATAACTTCAAAACAAAACTTGTCTTAGTTTTATATGGAAAAAGAAATAATCTTTAGGGATTTTGGTAACATATAGACCTTTTTTTTATCACAACTCAAGATTGCCAACAGACGTAAAGTTTGGGGAAGTATTTCGAGTCATGGATCTTTGATAAAATGTTTTGTAAGTCTATAATATATGTCAGCTATTATCCCTAGAGACGTATATTTTTTTTACTTTGAATTTTTTTTTTGAAAAATGATTTTGGTTGGATATTAAAAAGAGCATATAAAGGACTCCCTTCGATATAACATGTTTCCAAATAATGCAATTAAGATTTTGGTTTTTGACTTTTTTCTGGCTTTCTATATGCACATGTGGCTTTCATGGTTAAAAGATTTAAAGGCTCTCAAATCTTCAGACCTCTGGCACCTATGAGGGAAACTATCTTTAGTCGGTGATTTGGTTGGGATATTCTTTTCTGCAACGGCTACCATATAGGTAACGCGACACTTACTTTGAACCCCCGAGGGTAGATATGGACACATCCATTTGGGCAGTCACGCCCTCCATTCCAAATGGATAATGATGCAATGATGCATGAAAAACAATGCAAGTTTTTTTATTTTTAAAAAATTTAAAGGAGCTTTTCGCAAATATATATTATTCTACCCAGCAAAACAAATTGTTAAAAATAATGCATTGCAAAAAATTAAAACAAAATTAGCACGCCACGATTTTTTAGCATTCCTGAAAAGACTGCACAAGATAGACATCAGTAACGGGCTGAGAATTGATGGAATTTTGATTAAAGGTTGATTTTAAGAAACTGGAATCTGAAATCTTTTCATCCCCAGCAGAATCACCAGTTGTCGCTCCCCGAAAATTTTCCGCTCTCCCTCCCCGAAAACAGACGCGGTAGATCATACTCTAATCTTTCCTTGGTTTGATGTGACAGGTTTTTGAAAAATAAAAATGACGACTGAAACTAAAAAAAGGTCAAATTAATAATCGTTTAGATTCTGCCGAAACAAAATTACAAACCATTTTTTTTTCAGAATCGTCACTCGGCATAGAGTTATGGTGTGCTAAGTTACCAGTTTGAAAATCGCTTTGATCTACGCAACCGGAGTTAGGGTCATAGATTTACTGTTACAAGTAGGGAAGGTGTTAGGCACCCTACATCACTCTTGCGGTACTTCGTTTTTCAAAACAACCTTTTAATCGAATTCAATTATTCTCGGCCAATAGAAATATGATGTGCAAAATGGAAATTCAGGAATTGCTAAGAATGGATTTGAAAAGGGAATTATGAGAAACTCTGATTATTGATGACGAATGAATTTTTGGTTTTTAATAATGATGTTGAATTCGAATTTTGATTCTCTTGAAAATCCCAAGGAGTAATAAATAATCTAGAAAAATCTGGATTATAGATTACGCCTTGATCCGATATAACGGTTACTAAATTTTGCCGATAATTCGAATCGCATAGTTTTCTTGATTTTGATTTTGTTTGAATTCTCCAAAAGATAATAAGTAATTCAATAAATTGAATTATAAATTATTCTTTTAATCGAAACTAGCTAGTTACTTATTTCGCCAGTGATTCGAATCGAGGTTTTTTCATTTTGATTTTAACGTATTTTGATTTAAATTCTAAAAGGATAACAAGTAATTCATCACGTTGAACTACGAATTATTTCTTTGATCCAAAACCAGCTAGTTACTTAATTTGTTGTTGGTTTGAATTGAGGAATTTGAAGATTTTTATTAAGGTTTGACAAAAAAAGTCATGGTTTTTAGAGAGAGAGCTGGAAGTCTAGGGGGTCTGATGGGGGATGGAACCCAGTTCTCAGGAACCACGCCAGAAATGTAACCAGGCCTATAGAAATGGGAGGAAATGTCTAGTCAGTGTTCGTAAACCATTTGCCTGTTAGTGCATCTCCACAGTCTTTGGGGAACATTTTCAGCAATTTTGGTAAACTTTTAGACGTTTACTGTTGGAAAATGAATGAATTGTGCAACGATTTTTATTTATTTTCAAAATAAATAATGTATTAATTTCTAAAACTGTTACAATATAATTTATTTATATTTTAATTACAAAATTAATTACGGTATTTATTTCTAGCTCCCCTATAATAACTATATATTGGCACCTTTGGGTAAGGAATATGACCTCAGAAATTTCCTCTCCTCTCTGTAATTTCCATCATTAACTTCCAGTGCAAATATCCTTCATCGAGAGAGTTCGAAACACAGTTGGTTCGCAGACCGGTTCTTGTTGTGCTACAATCACCGGAAACCGATTTTACCCTGGGAGCCGAAGGCCAACATCAACCTCAAACACCTACGGCGAGGCGGCCTATTTTGGCTTAAGGGAACCGTCCCTAATATTTTGTCAATTTTATATCGTTCATATTTTGTGATTATATTGTTTACAAATTGATAAAAAAAAGATTTCTTTTCTCACATATAATTCCTACAATCTTAAGCCAAAATAGAACTTTTGTTTTCAGAAAAATTTTCTAATTGAAATCTGTTTTCTACGAACATCTGTTTTCTCAGATTTTATTCTTTAATCTGATCCTGTTTGGGGATTGGATTATTTTTCCACTTTCTGGTTGTAGCAGTCAATTACAAATCACGAAGCCATAATTCAATTTAAATTACCTAGTGATTGTTGCTGTTAGAATACAAAATTATTTTTCAGGAACACCAAAATATTGTGTAAAAATAGTGCTGTTATTTTTTTTAAAATTGTGTATTCATAATAGATTATTGCTGTTGTTAATAATCTGTGTTTTTTTAAATTTACAAATACTTTAATAATATTGTTGTTCTATTTCCTAAATCAGATTGGTATTGTGTACATCAATTTGTAATTAGTGATCTGTTTATCTTCAAAATTTCATCAACATTAACAGTAGTATTCAATTTTTATTTAGAGCAGTACAATCATGAGGAGTTAGCCAAGTAGGCGGATGTCGTGTTGGTTTTTGGCAGTTTTGTTTTGTTGTTTTGTTGTAGGGCGGGGTTCTCTTTGGTTTGTTCTCGGCTTTGTGTCCTAGGTGGTTTGTGTAAAGGCTGGTTTTGGGGGGTGCTGGTAGTCCCGTTTGTTGCGGTTTGTGTATTTTTTTCGTTTAGTTCTAATAAATTCTGCTTTTCAAAAAAAAAAAAAAACAGTTTATGTATAGCATTTACTGTTTTAAATTGATTTATGTTATTAGTTTTATTAACACTATTAAAACTGATTTAATTTGGTTCTAAATACAAATTTTA
>NMUG010004423.1:0-13885 GCA_002855965.1 Monotropa hypopitys | reverse complement strand
GGCCGAACCGGGGTTGATTTAGCACCGAAGGGTTACATTGGTGCCGAAGAGGAGGAGCGCCGGACCACTGTGATGTCTTGGAACTTGGACCCCTGACAGCTTTATTGAACCATCAGTTTGAATTTAATGACATGTCGCTCTCTGCGCTGATGGCGTGTCTGCCAAGACATCGTATCAACAACTGTCGCTTCGTTGGCTTGCGTGCGCCTGAAATGGCAGTTGGACAGTCCACGTGGCGTGCTGTGGTTGGTTGGCCCTGCGACAGATGGGACATCATGCACACGTGTTATCGGTTTTGCAGCGCCGGCACAACGTTTGAGGCAGGTCAATGATGATAACGTGTGGTGACCGGCTAAGGCGGTTCGGCTGGTCACCCAGTTTTGAACTCCAGGTCACCGCCTATAAAAGCATCCTTAGGGTTTTCCAAACTCTCCTATTTTCTTCAGCCCTCCTCAGCCCCAGGCGATTTCCGGCAACCGTGTGTGCGATTTCTGGCCACCGTATTTCCGGATCCCGACGACCCTCTTCAGCCCCCTTTTTCTTCATCTTTTCGCGACCCAGGTATTGATTTATTGCCCCTTTTCACGCATTCAGTTTCTTCTTTTATTTTGCGTCGATTTAGCGACGTTCCAGGCTTGGGATTTGCCTCCCAAGCCATCTATGGGGTCTGGAAACCTTCTGGACGTTTCTGGGCTTTGTGGATGAAAATGAATAGTCAAACTATTCTTGGCTGAGCCGAACTGGCCTTGGTTGTTGGTTGAAGGCCAAGCGAATGGCCTCCTTGTGATTAACCGTGCAGGTTGATGCCAGACCGACTAACAGTGCCCTTCTACTTGTGTTCTTTTTAGATCCAACCAAATGGCACCGAAGTAGAGGTCCGAAAGGTTCAGGCAACTACTGGATTCCTCTACCGATCTTCGGGACTTCAGAGAGGAGTGGGAGATCTCGACTGACATAAATATTATGCTCGCTCCTGTCGGCGATACAGAGTCGGGGATGGAGTATGTGCACATCCCTATCATTGCCGTCGTAGAGGGGGGGCTTAAGTTCCCGCTTCACCCATGGCTGACTCGTTTCTTTGACGAGCTCGGCATTACACCGTCCCAAGTGACGGTGAACACTTTCTGGATCTTGGTGGGGGTGGTAGAGCTGAACACAACCCTCCCTCAGGCAGACCGACTCGAGCTTGAAGACGTCTTTGGCTGCTACTTCGTCGACTTTAATAAGTCGTCGAAGAAGTACTACCAGGGCCAGAGACCTGGCTAGACCAGCTTGATCGCTGATCTCCCGGACTCCGACAAGTATGCCGAGGATGTCATGATCGTCTCTGGCAATTTCTTTACTCCGGTGGAGGACCTCGCCATTCCTTTCCTGAAGGGCGCCCCAAGTATGCATTACTTCCTCTGATCACACCTTTTTCTTCTGTTGATGTTTGCTTTTTATGTCTTCTTTTGCAGACGTCGGCGTTCTCAGCAACTACAAGAACAAAGATGACGCCAACAAAGTCCAGACGGCTAGTGAGCTTCCCAGGAAACGGAAGTCGGCTCTAACTTTGCTGAGGTATACGCCATCGTATACCCATACTCTTAGATCTCAGCCAGCTCTTGTCGAAGCCTCCGGTTCACATCCTGCTGAACCGTCCTTGCCTCTCCCGACTGAAGAAGATATGGGCTCCCGAAGAGTTATTGATTTGGAGGAAGAGGTCCTCGACGACGAACCTGATGTCGTAGTAGCTGAGCCCTTAGTGGCTATTACGAAGGAGGTGCCGGCGGGCTGGAGCAGAACAGATGAGATTTTGGCCGGGCTGAAGGATGCTCGGGCACAGAAGAGGTCCAGGCTGTCTGAGGACGTGACCCCTACCGAACACTCTGCATCTGCCATAGAGAAGCCGGTCGTTCCAGATTCTGCGACCATTGAGACGGCAGGGTCTTCTAAGAGGGCAGTACAAGCATGGGCTCCCAAGCTCTCATATGAGGGCGTCGAGGCCGCTGAGGGTGACCTGCTGGCGGATCTCCCAGCTGTGGCGATGGCACTACTCCAGGCCTTCACCCTGCCGAGGGAAATGGAGCATCTTCCTCAAGGGCCCCGGACCTGCTTGCGGAGGGTGATGTATCATGCCACCATGTTGAGACCATTTATTGATTGCTTTCACACTCCATCTTTTACTTCGGCACGGTTGTAATGATCCTTAAATTTTTTTGCAGATGATGGCTGCCGACACTGGTGTAGACCGACGCATTGGTGATGTCCAGGCTGCTCGCCGGGCTACTGAGAGAGAGGCCGAGGCAGGCCGTAAGAAGCTTGAGGAGGCGGAGAGCTCCTCGCTCGAGCTGAGGAATAAGGCCATGGCTCTTGAGACAACTGTCCAAATAAATGTTGCCGAGCTGAGTGCCAAGAATGCTCGCCTTACTACCGTAGAGGCCGAGAATCTTCGACTGAAGGTCGAGCTAGAGGAGCAGAAGAATAAGACTGCTGTTGAGGCCGAAGAGTGCTATAACCGGGGTTTTGACGAGGCCAGAGCGAGCTATCGAGATCAGGTGATCCGGCTGAGGGAGACTCTCTTTACGAAGGGTTGGGTCTGTGCCATGGTCTCAATGGGAGTTGAAGATCATGCTTCAGCTATGGGGGAAATCCCCCTCGCAAGGTCGGCCAATGGTGGAGCTTGACTGAGATCCTCTTCTTCAGCTCGTCCTGTTGCTGGGACCGAGGCTCTGACGGCGCCTCCTGTCATTGGGATCGAGGCTACCGGGACCAAGGCCACCCGATCGTTCCTGCTGCGGCCGGCCCTACGAATCCGGTTGTATGATGCGACTTTTGCATCTTTTTTATTTTTGCTTTTGCTTGTTTTTGGACCGAGCCGACCTGTGACCGGTCTTGATCTTTTGAATGAACAACTTTTTGCTAAGTCTTTGATCTTCACGACTGCTTATTTCACTCGATATATGTCCTTCTTCCCCCAGCCGAGATAAGGGATTTGTTGTGGCAAAACTTTTATCTCGGCTCGGTAGCATATTATAATAGCTTGTGCTTGTGAGTTACTCCGGCTCAATACCGAGGTAACACTTGGTACACTTTTTAGATAAATGAGAACTTAGAATTCTGCTTCGGCAATTCCACCGAAGGAATGTATACACATTTTATAGATAAACGGTAACTGTGAGCTGCTTTGGCAGGCCCACTGAAGAGCTACATGCACGTTTTATAGATGAACGGCAACTGTAAGCTGCTTCAGCAATGCCACCGAAGAGCTGCATGCACGTTTTATAGATGAACGGCAACTGTAAGATGCTTCGGTAATGCCACCGAAGAGCTGCATGTACGTTTTATAGATAAACGGCAACTGTAAGCTGCTTCGGCAATGCCACCGAAGAGCTGCATGCACGTTTTATAGATGAACGGCAACTGTAAGCTGCCTTGACAAAACCACCGAAGGAAAAGATAGGCAAAATCTGTGATGAATTTTGAGAAAAGCCAATTCATTGATTCATGTGGGCCCTAAGCCAGATTACATGTTGGCTAATGATAGTACAGCCTCAAGTTTATTGCGTTCCACGGCCTCAGTATTGGAGTGCGTCTAGCGCTTCCAGTCGGTAAGCCCTAGTCCCTGCCTGGCCGACCACTCTGTACGGCCCTTCCCAGTTGGGTCCGAGCTTGCCGTTCGAACTCTTTTTTTTGTTTCCCAGTACCTTCCTCAGGACAAGGTCGTCAATTTTGAAGGCCCTTGGTCGGACCGTTCGTGCAAAATTTCTTGCCACTCCCTGCTGGTAAGATGCTAGTCTGATCCTAGCTGAATCTCATCATTCTTCGGCCAGGTTTAGATCCTTCTGAATTGCTGCGCTGTTGGTTGGCTCATCGAATGCTTCGGTCCGGATGGTTGGCAACCCGGCTTCCAGTGGGATGATCGCCTCTATGCCGAAGGCTAGTGAGAATGGGTTTTGCCTTGTAGAGCGCCGAGGAGTGGTTCGGTAAGCCCACAGAACACTAGGAAGCTCTTTGGCCCATTTTCCTTTCACTGCTTGAAGTCTTCTTTTAATGCCGCTGCCGATCGTTTTGTTGGATACTTCGGCCTGCCCGTTGCCTTATGGGTAGTGGGGGTGGAATTGTAGAACTGGATTCTGTGCTCGGTACAGAAATTGGTGAAGAGGTCCCCCATGAACTAAGTGCCATTGTCCGAGATGAAGGCATAGGGGATGCCGAAGCGAGAGACTATGTTTTCCAAGAAAATCTTTTGATATCTTTGTCTTCTATAGTGACTAGCGGTTCGGCCTCCACCCACTTGGAAAAGTAGTCTGTGTCAGTAATTAAGAATTTGAATCCTCTTGGTGCCGTAGGGAGCTTGTCGACAATGTCCAAGCCCCATTGAGCGAAGGGCCATGGACTGGTCAGAGGCGTTAGCTCTTCGGCTGGCTGTCTGATAATTGGGGAGAACCTCTTGCAGGCGTCACATTTTCTGACTATCTTCTCCCCATCTTCCATCATCTTTGGCCACCAGTATCCTTACGAGATGACTCAGTGTGCAATAGATCTTCCCCCAGTGTGGGCTCCGCAGCTACCGACGTGGAGCTCCTGCAATACTTCTTCTACCAATGTTAGATGTATACAGAGGAGGTACGGTCCTGAGAAAGACCATCTGTAGAGCTTCTCCTGAGGGCCCAGCCAGAACCGAGCTGACTTGTGGACGATTTGGTGGGATTCCCTCTTCTCTTCTGGTAGAGAGATGTCCTTCAAGAATGCGATGATGGGGTCTATCCAACTTGGACCCTGGCTGATGAAAAAGATAGTGGATGGCTTTGGCACTTCTATGCTCGGCTGATCTAAGCTCTGGATGCTGATTGTCCTCTACTCTTTGACTTCTACTGCTGAGGCTATTTCTGCTAGAGCGTCGGCATGGGCATTTTGCTCCCTGCTGACCTGCTGGATTTGGCATTGTCTGAATAGTCCCAGCCTTTCCTTGGATTTCTGCATGTACCTTCCCATCTGATCGTCTCGGCACTCGTAGTCGCCGTTGATCTGGTTGACTATGAGCTGAGAGTCGTTGTAGATGCTGAGGCTCTGGATTTCCAGCTCTTCGGCAGCCTTTAGTCCGGCTAGGAGGGCTTCATATTATGCTTCATTGTTGGAAGCGTTGAAGTTGAGCTGGAGGGAGTGTTCGTGAGTGATGCCCTCAGGAGAGATTAGGATAACATCGGTCCCATTCCCTCGGCAATTTGAGGCGCCGTCGACAAACATCCTCCACGAGTCCTAATTTGGCAGTGACTGTGGCAGGGTCTATTCGGCAATGATTTCTTCGGCATGAGGCTCTTCTGGCCGAGGAGAGAATTCGGCAATGAAGTCGGCCAGGATTTGGCCTTTGATGGCTGTTTTCGGCTAGAACTTGATGTCGAAGTTGGCTAACTTGACGGTCTATTTGGTGATTCGGCCAGATAGGTCAGCACGTTTAAGCAACGCTCGAAGGAGGAACTCGGTCAGGACCACAATAGTGTGTGCCTGGAAGTACGACGCAAGTTTCCTTGAAGCAATAACCAGAGCATAGGCAAGGTTTTCGAGAGGAAGATACCTGGTTTCCATGCTGATGAGAGACTTGCTTGAGAAATAAACCGGGAGTTGCTCGGCCCCTTCCTTCCAAACCAAGGCTGAGCTGACAACATGTGGAGTTACGACCAGGTAGAGGAACAACTCTTCCCCCAGCATTGGTTTGGAAAGAAGGCAAACCGAGGAGAGATATTCCTTGAGATGGCCGAGAGCTTCTCTGTATTGATCGGTCCAGAGAAAGTGTCATCGGCTATTCTTCTTTAATACTTCGTAGAATGGACGGTATTTATCTGAGGATCTGCTAATAAATCGGTTGAGGGCTGCCTCCATTCCTGCCAACTTCTGAACTTCTTTGAGGGTCCTGGGATCCTCTAACTTCTGGATGGCTGTGATCTGTGATGGGTCGGCCTCAATGCCTCAGTGTGTGACTAGGTAGCCCAGAAATTTGCTTGAGCTAACACCGAATGCACATTTCGAAGCATTGAGCCGAAGCTTGTGCTTCTTGAGAACGTTGAAGATGGTCTGAAGGTCTGCCAGGTGGTGCTCTTCGGCACTGCTCTTAACTACCATATCATCGATATATGCCTCCATGATATCTAGGGTTTCCAAGCAAACACTTCAATATTTTTCTTCAGGAGGTTGATGAGATCCTCCTTCTCAGCTTCGGCCAGCTGGGAGCCGACAAGAAAAAAGCATTCTGGATCATCGACGCTCAAAGGGACGGTAACAAGGCCTTCAATGGATTTTGCCAAGGCACTTGTACCGACGTCCTCCAGCACCGGCTGATCTGGAACCTCCATCCAATGAACCTGCTCAGGGGTGACTTTCCCTTTGACAGCAGCGATATAGCACTACTTCGCGGAGGTCTGGTCTCCCCTGAGCTCTTCCACTCCTCTGCTGCCGATGAATTTAATGACCTGGTGGTAAGTGGAGGCCACTCCCTTAATGCTATGGACCCAGGTTCGGCCCAGAATAGCGTTGTAGGGTGAGGTGACATCGACCACCACAAATTCCACCTTGGTAGTGACCGAGCCGATGGTCACTAGGATAAGGATTTTATCGAGCGGACACACAGAAGCCGTATTGAATCCTACCAGTGGCACATCGGTCAGTAGTAGGTCTTCTGCCTTGTACCCCATTTTCTTGAACATGGAATAGTACATGACATCTACCGAACTGCCGAGGTCGATAAGGACCCTTCGGACCTGGCAGTCAGCAACCTGTAGGGTGATGACTAGTGCATCGTCGTGAGGATGCTGAACCCTTTCTGAATCTCTATATGAGAAAGTTATAGAATACCTGGAGTCCGGCTTCGGCTTCTTCGGCATGGGCTGGATGGCAAGGATTTCCTTCGCCTCAATCTGTTGGAGCTCTAGCCTAAGCTTCTCCTCTTGTCACTGATCCACCATCCCATGGATCACGTTGATGATTCGCAGAGCTAGCTTGGGATCCTCCTTCGGTACGATAACTGCCGTTTTTTTTGCATCCACATACTTCTGAAGGTGGCCAGCAGTGACCAACTCTTCAAGGAAATCCTTGTAGGCCCGGCAGTTGGTTGTCAGATGTCCTTTCTCCTTGTGATAGGAACATCTGAATTTGTCATTGTCGCCTCTCTGAGCTCCCAACCGCTTCTCTAGCCATCTAAAAAATAGCTCCTTTTTAATTTTGCAAAGGAGCATAAACGTTGGCTGCTTGAAGACGATAGTGTGGTCCACAAACTCGTACAGCTTGTATGTCCGAGGCTCGCCAGGTTGGATAATGTTGGTCTCCTTCCTTCTGACCACACTATTGTTGTGGGAGCCATGACCGGAGCATTGGTCGGCCTTGCTCCTCTCCTCCTTAGCCTCCTCGAGTTTGGCGTATAGTTCAATCCTGGCCATGAGCTCATTCATGGTGGCCGGAGGGAAAAGCATCAAATCTTCGAACTCTCGGCTGGAATGGTCCAGGCCGAGTTTGAATGATGTCACTGCGATTTTTTGATCACATTCTTCAATCTCGTTGTAGAGGTCCCAATACCGGGCTGCGTATTGGCGCAGAGATTCTGACCTCGCTCGCCGAAGGCCGAGGAGGGAATCAACCTCTTTTTTCACTCTGGAGCTGGTAATGAACCGAGCCAAAAAGGCCATTGAAAGGTCTCTCCATGAGGAGATGGACCCTGCTGGCAATCGGTCAAACCAGAGCAACCCAACCTCACCTAGGCTGGATGGAAATAGCTTGCACATCAAGGCATCTTCCCCCGAGTATAGGGACATCATCTGCCTGAAGTGCACGATGTAAGTGTAGGAATCCATTATGGGATCATACTTGTTGAATTTGGGGGTGGATAAGCCTACCGGCAGTCTTGCAGCTTCGATTTCTGGAGAGAATGGAGTGCAGGGGACTCTGTCCTGTCGGCACGGCTCATAGGTCCGAGCTGGCAGGACGTCCCTTCTTCTCCTCTGGTTAACCTCCTACTCAGAGTAAGGATCCTAGATGTCTCCCTAACCACTGTGCCTCTGGCGCCTGGGTGGTGATTGCTTCCTAGCTGAGCGAGGTCTCTGAGATGCTGGAACTGCGTTTGGACCGAGACGATCGAATACAGGTGGTCGACGTCTCTCGACCGAATGTTCGTCCCTATGCCGGGGAGGTGAGACTCGGTGCCTGACGCGACGATCTTTGTTAATCCTCTACCGGGCAGGGACTTCTTCTTCCCTTTCCCCAGTCTGTTCAAAACAGAGGGTCTGGTTTTGTCATGATCCAATCTCACATGAGCCATGACCGGTCAACGAGCAAGCTTGCTAAAGACCCTATTTAATGAGTTTAGGGATACATCAAACAATTTTGGATTGAAAAATAGCAGAAAGCGTGAAATAACCCAGAGAGTGCATTGCTTAAGATAAAACCCACATCAGTTCATTAATTTGGAAATAGAGATACAAAATAAGCCCCATGGGCTGGTACATGAGATAGACAAAAGCTGAGACATATAAAACAACTCCAAAAGCTCCTACTCCTGCTCTTCAAATCCTGAAAAGAGTTGTAAAAAAATGCATAAGCTATAAAGCTAGAGTGAATTCAATACATGCCCAAATTACTAGTTTTATGGACAAACAAGTCATTTACTACGAGTAAAATCATTCCAGATATTCATAGTATGAGTGGATCAATAGCCTCAAGAGTAGTATCATTGACCCATTCTGGTCATATCAGATTTTCGGCATCTTCCATACATGATCCTGCAACAAGTGCATATTGATTGCTTTGGGTATTCCACCCGAATTGTATGACTGTCAACCAGTCTATCAAGCCAACCAATTATAGCCTCTATGGTACCAGAAACAAGGAGAGCTACCCCAAAATATTTGCAAAGCGGTATGATATCATCCGATGACCATCTGGTTTGGTCCCACCTTATAGCCTGTCCCTGTATGCATGGTATCTGACCGTACCCCCAGCATTCGGGCTCTTATCCATTTTTGACCATATTTTATGGCCATGACATGTCCGTGCCGAGAATCACGTAAAAACATTTTCCAGTTTTATTTATCCATGTAAAAAGGTTTATCACAAGCTCTGTTCTTTCGATTTGCAAGAGAGGTAACATAGTAGATTTTCTGGGCTTAATAGCCATAACAGTATTTGATAAAATGAGTGAGCAAGTGAGGAAATGTACGAGTAAGTAGGGCATGTAAAGATTCACCTTATACTTAGGTTGGTTCTTCTTGGATTTAACACCACAAATCTGCCATAAAACATAAATAAACAAGACTAAGCTTTCTGTCGAGCAGCTAAGGCTACTGCTGAGCTAAGCAAGTTGATCTAGGCTGAGCTGCCGGCCTAAAAGGGAAAGCAGACTGCTCTGGTCGGCGGACCGAACTCTGGAAAACACAAGTGGCCGAAGGCCTTCTGTCCAGAGGACAATGGCCAGTTGGTACTGATCGAGAAAACATTCGTTAAGGCTTTGGAGTCTTCTGGACCGAAGGGTCCTTAAACCGAACAGAAACTCTCCCGGGCTGAGCTCTGCTGAACAGAAGCTCTGCCGAATAGAGGCTTATGCCAAGCTGCCAACAAATGAGGACTATGGCAGTGCAGGAAATGGTGCTTCTGGAACAACGGTTGGTCAGAAAGAACAACAAGGTGTTTATAAGACTTTAGGGCTGATCGCCCGAGCTACTGGCCACTCAGCCGAGCTCAAATAGCTAAAGGTACTTAGAGGCAGACTGCTCCTTTTGCCGAGCAGAAGTGCTCCGGGAAGTGGGAGGTCGGCATTGGTTATGGGTAGGTCAGAGGTGCTTATGGGATGGTCCGACATGCTTTGCCGAGCTGAAGCAAGTTCAGCCGGAAGGGTCAAACAGTTTGCCTGGACTAGCTGGCCAAGTGCCGAGCTGTCGAGCTAAAGCACAAAGGTTATGGATTGCTTCGGTTAAGCCAAGAAGGGCTGCCGAGTAAGCTATAGTGCATCCAAGTCATTAAATGGACTTGCCGAACAAGAATAGGGACAAAACTTAATAAGACATGGCCGGAGCAATAAGAGCTTACTTGAGTTCAGAGGAACTGGCCTAGCAAGCTTTTGCTGAGCTAAGCACTCCGGGGAAACTGGTCCGGACAAGGGTTTTGCTGTTCTGCCGAACAACTGGCCGAGCTAAGACTGGATGGTATTCTGGATAACGGCTGGTCCGGAGGATTCTAGCACTTTAGAAAGTGTTCTAAGTGTTCGGCTAGGAGTTGCCGAGCACCAAGACTTCGGGACAAGTGGTTCTTCCTCTCTCTAGAGCTTTGAATGCGAGATGGAGTTGGGTAGGAAATGAATGCTCCACAAGTGCTGCTTATATAGGGGTTCGGAGGGCTGGGGTGGTAGTTGAGAGCATTTAATGCTTGATTGGATGGAACCTTAATCCTGCCGAATAGGTCAGGGAGCTGTCCCATCGAGGTCAGGTCTGAGTCTTTTGCCAGGACAGTCTGAACCTGCGACGAGTTGTCCCATCCGTGTCAGGCGGCGGGTCAGTCCGGATGGGACTTGACCCTACAGCTCAGCAGACCTGCCACACAACTGCTGGGCTGTTCGGGTCCGGAGCGGGGCTGGTCGGGGCGGTCGGCGGGCTAGACTGAACTGGACTGATCCGGAGCAGATTGGTCCAGCCTGCTCTGAGCGGCTGGGCTTTCTTCTCTTGGGCTTCCTAGCTCACTTCCTTTAGGTTCTAAGGGTCCAAATTGCTCCAACACTAGCTCCAAGTGGCTTTATATATAATTCAAGAATATCACTAATGATTTATTTAATTATGAAAAATCCTATTTATTGGGACGGGGTCTCACATCCTCCCCTCCTTAAAGGAAGTTTGGCCCCCAAACTTGAGATGACTCATCGATAGGGATTAATAAATATACCTCACTCGAATAACTCTAGGTACTTCCGGCGTATGTCATCTTCCTTCTCCCAGGTGGCTTTGTTCCCTGACTGGTTCTTCCACCAGACTTTGACTAATGAAATCATCTTGCTCCGTAGTTTCTTCTCCCTTCGATCCAGGATTTTGACTGGCTTCTCTTCGTAGGTTAGATTCTTTTCGATTTCGATCATAGGTTGCTCTAGGACATGTGACGGGTCTGCTATGTACTTGTGAAGTATAGAGATGTGGAAAACATCGTGCATGTTAGCTAATTCTGATGATAATGCTAGTCGATAGGCAAGCGGACCGATTCTTTCAAGAATCTCGAATGGGCCAACGAATCGAGGATTCAACTTTCCTCGTTTCCCGAATCTGACAACCCCTTTTATCGGTGATACCTTGAGAAATACCTTGTCGCCTTCTTGAAACTCCAAATCCCTGCAATGAGTGTCGACATAACTCTTTTGACGGTCTTGGGTAGCTTTCAGTCGACCCTGAATCATCTTGATCTTCTCCGTGGATTCCTGCACGATTTCTGGTCCCGTCAACTCTGCACTTCTAACTTCAGTCCAACATGATGGTGTCCTGCATTTCTTTCCGTATAGCGCTTCAAATGGTGCCATTCCTATACTTTCTTGATAATTATTGTTATAAGCGAATTCTGCTAGAGGTAGATGCTCTTCCCAGCTTCTTTGAAATTCCAATGTGCAGGCTTGTAACAAGTCTTCTAGGGTTTGAATGGTCCTCTCTGATTGGCCGTCCGTTTGAGGATGAAAGGCTGTGCTGAAATTGAGTGCCGTTTCCATTGCCTTCTAAAGAGATTTTCAAAATCTGGATACGAATCGCGGGTCTCTATTGGACGTAATGGATACAGGTGTGCCGTGTAGTCGAACGATTTCTTGGAGGTAGGTGGTTGCCATCCGGTCCATTGAATAAGTGTTCTTAATCGCAATGAAGTGAGCATACTTGGTTAAACGATCTACTATTACCCATATAGCATTGTTGCCCTTCTTTGAACATGGTAATCCTGTGACATAATCCATAGTGATATCTTCCCATTTCCACTTCTGAATAGGCAAGGGTTGCAATAGTTCGGAGGGCTTCTAGCGAATAGCTTTAATCTGTTGACACTGTAAGCATCGGCTAACGTAGTTGGTTATTGCTTGGCTTCCAAATATGGAAAAAATTAAAAACACAATTGATTATGAAGACCAATCAGTTCTGATGAGACTCAAATTAGATATTAAATCAACACACCCAAGCGTAGATGAAATTGATTAAACAGGATGATCCGTCAAGCATTATAGTTCTGGTAAATACCAGGTCATTTCCTCAGGGACTTGAGAGATTTCAATTTTGCTTTCAAAATAGTTTTTATGAGTGAAATGTGAGAAAAAAGAAATTGAGATGAATTGGGTATTCAGACTTCTGGATTGAGATTCAATTCAGTTAGACTAAAACAAATTGTAATTGAAAGGCAATTAAGGAAAATAGGATCTAATTCTCATATCATTGGTAATGCAACTACATACTCTCTCTCTCTCTAGTAATGACTCATAATTATTCACCTAACATTAGAATGATTACGGAAGATAATCGTGAAATCCAATCAAAATCAGAAGATAGAATGAAGAATTGATTTGTGATGAACACTACTTTCCATTGAGGAATTAAATTCGAGTAAGCATACGATGTGCCAATCTGATGACTGTCGACAACGTATCAAACCTAAAATTCATTCAACAATGGATTTCCAAAACACACAAAATCAATTCCCACATTTAAGATATACAGATTCCAGAATTTGAGAGAGAGAGATTGCAATTACATTACCTCAGATCATTGAATTAGATCCTGTGAGATTTAGCTACTCATGGATACTAATTCTACTGAAGAACACTTGAAATTCATCAAATCCATCCTTAACAAAATTGAATAAAACAGTACTTGAGTTCAAAGGAAAATTGACAGCAACTGAAAATTAAGTTCAACTACAGAAGAAATTCACTATCTAATGCAAGGAAATTAAACTTGAAATCAAAGAGCAACAATCCAAAAATAGGAAAAACTTAGAGAGAGAATAAGAAAATTCCCTAAACTACTTTCTATCTTGTCTAAAACTAAAATTTGTTATCCGTCCCTTTTTGAAACTGAATCTTTACTTTTTATACCTGTCCTAATTTCTCACCTTCAAATTGCAAAGCACATCCCTCCATTTTCACCTTTAAAATTTTTCCCCGTGCGTAATATCTAGGCCACCAATTCCCGGAAATATACATTATGAGTTACCGGGAGTTTGCTGCTCGATTTCCATTTTTCTCTGTTCTTCCGGAAGTTCACCCATCCCTTCCCAGAAATTTGCTTCTCAACCCTTTTTGTTTGCCTTGCTCTCCCGGGAATTGAAATGTGCATTCCCGGGACTATTCTTCTCTGCTGCACTGAGTGTCTCCTCATCTGCCTTCTCCCGGGAGTTCATGTATTGCTTTCTCGGGAATGAAATTCTCTGCTTGCATCTCTCTTTTGTCTTGAGTTCATTTTCCGGTAACTCTGAGCTTTTCTTCCTGCTCTCCCGCAAACTCTGAGCTTTTCTTCCGGGACTTCAAGCAGCTGTTCCTTCTTCTTGCTTCACTAATTCCCGGTAGCTTAGTGTGGTTTTCCGGAAATTCCTGTTCTTTTTCCCTTCGTGATCACTTGTCTCCTTTTTCAATATCCTGTAGTTAAGACTAGCATGCAAATGTCTACACCAACAGATGTTAAGTTTACTTTTCATCATGAACATCCAATTTATCAGTTAACATTCAACTCAAGCAATTTACAAACTTAACATTAGATTCATGCAAAAATTAGAGGAAATGATGGTTAAGATTTGCACATTTAAGTGCCAATCACACCCCCAACTTAGGACTTGCTAGTCCCTAGCAAGTTTGTACATTTAAAAAACCAGGGATCATACCTAAACCATTCAGGCAACACTTATGTAGAAAGCATTG
>NMUG010004422.1:0-13885 GCA_002855965.1 Monotropa hypopitys | reverse complement strand
CATTACAATCCTAAAGTCCTGAATGATCCTTAAAATGTTTACTTCTTAAGGCACTGGTTATTAGAATGCATTCGGCTCATCTCATTCTTGTGTGATTGATTTTTGTTCAGTCTTTAAATTCTGGGGAAGGGATTCCTTGACCTGAAAAACATTGGGAGAACTATTAATTGTGAGTGAACAACTGAGACAAGTTTGGATCAAAGCTTATAGAGGGGGGTTCAAAATATGCCTAGATTAGTCTAAGGTTTATGCCCCTAAGTTCTGTTGGAAAATTTCTCTCAATATGATGTCCTGGACGGATTTTGGTTGAATGTTTTCTACAAGAGTGTTGCCTGAATGGTTTGGGTATGATACATGGTTGTTTAATGTACAAACTTGCTAGGGACTAGCAAGTCCTAAGTTGGGAGGTGTGATTGGCACTCAAATGTGCAAATCTTAGCAATCATTTCCTCTAACTTTTGCATAAATCCAATGTTAAGTTTGAAAATTGCTTGAGTTGAACGTTAACTGGTAAATTGGATGTTCATGATAAAAAGCAAACTTAACATATGTTGGTGTAGACATTTGCATGCTAGTCTAATTGCAGGACATTCAAGAATGAGGCAAGTGATCTTGAAGGGAAAAGAACAGGAATTTCCGGAAAACCACATTAAGCTACCGGGAATTGGTGAATCAAGAAGAAGGAATAGCTACTTGAAGTCCCGGAAGAACAGTTTAGAGTTTGCGGGAGAGCAAGAAGAAAAGTGAAGGGCCATGCCAACTTCCGGAAGACAGAGAGCCAATTACCGGAAAAGGACCTCAAGACAAAAGAGGGATGCAAGCAGAGAATGACAATCCCGGGAAAGCAATACACGGATTCCCGGGAGAAGGCAGATGAAGGGACACTCAGGAGCAGCAGAGAAGGAGATTCCTGGGAATGCACATTTCAATTCCTGAGAGAGCAAGGCAAACAAAGAGGGTTGAGAAGCAATTTCCGGAAATGGAGGGGTGAACTTCCGGAAGAACAGAGAAGAATGGAAGACCAAGCAGCAAACTCCCGGTAACTCATAATGTACATTTCCGGGAATTGGTGGTCTGGATATTACGCGTGGGAGGAAAATTTAAAAGGTAAAAGTGGAGGGATGTGTTTTGCAATTTAAAGGTGAGTAATTAGGACAGGTATAAAAAGGAAAGATTCAGTTTCAAAAAAGAGATATAACAAATTCAGTTTGAGATAGATAGAAAGTAGTTTTTGGGAATTTTATCTTCTCTCTCTCTAAGTTTTTCCTGGTTTTGGATTATTGCTCTTTGATTTCAGTTCCATTTTCTTGCATTTGATTTCAGTTCCATTTTCTCTCTAAGTTTTTCCTGGTACTTACCAGAACCATAATGCTTGACTGATCATCCTTTCGAAGCTCTGTATGGAAGGAAATGCAGATCACTATTATGCTGGACGGAGGCTGGAGAGAAAGAACTCACTAGACCAGAAATAGTTTGAGAAACAACAGAAAAGATCAAGTTGATTTAAGATCGATTGAAGATAGCTCACGATCGCTAGAAGAGTTATGCAGATTTGCGACGGAGAGAAATTGAATTCCAAAAAAGAGAGAAGGTATTCTTGAGAGTATCACCTATGAAGGGCGTCATCAGATTTGGGAAGAGAGGAAAGCTTACTCCTCGCTACATCGGACCTTTTGAAATTCTTGAGAGAATTGGACCAGTCACTTATCGATTAGCGCTAACACCTGAGTTAGCCAATGTTCATGATGTATTTCATGTATCGATGCTTTGGCAATATATTTCAGATCCATCGCATGTTTACCATCGATCGAGATCGAGAAAAATCTATCTTATGAAGAGCGACCAGTCAAAATCTTGGATCGTCAGAAGAAGCGGCTAAGGAATAAAGTGAATCCATTGATTAAAGTTTGGTGGGAGAACCAGTCTGGTAATGAAGCTACCTGGGAGAAGGAAAGTGATATGCGTGAGAAATACCTGCAGTTATTCATATGAGGTATGCTATTTTACTAATGAATGCATTTATAGCTAATCATCTCTTATTTCAAAGTTTGAGGACAAACTTCTTTAAAGTTGGGGAGGATGTGAGGCCCCGGTCCTAGGAAATATTAAATAAGAATATTTAAATTATGCAAATATAAATTTTGGGAATTTATTTGAGCAAATATGAATTTTTGAGGATTTTATTAGACTTGAAATAGTCTTGAGGGTATAAATATAGAAAAGAATTAAATCAGGGGCATGAGTGCAAGAGGAGAGAGTTTGGGGAACAAACCCAAGGTCTGCCGAATAGTAGGGGTCCGGCTGAACAATTTCCGAACTCAGTAGGGATCTGACCTAGAGGTCCGGCCACATGGAGGTCTGGCCAGGTCAGCTCGGACATGGCAGTGAGGCCATGTGGACAGTCCATCTAGACAGCCACTCTGGCGAGTGAGACAAGAGTTTTATAGTGGGCTGACGTCACATTGCACTTCGGCAGAAGAGACAAGGCTGTACGGCTGAGTGAGCTGAGGTCAGCTAGCTATGAGCCAAGACTGGGCGGTCGGTGGGGCCTACCTTTGGTGAGTGGCGCCGCTCAGGTGTCTGCCACAGTCTGGATCAATTATTCTCTTCTCAAACCTATAAATACTTGAGTCATTCCTTCATTTTTGGTCCAACACCAACTTGAGAACTCCCAGACTCTCTGTTTATCTCTCTAGAAGTTCTGACCGAAGCAACACAGTTCGGCCAAGCCTTCAATATCCATTTCAAGTGCTCGGCAGCTCGTTCTTCCACACTCAAAGTGCTCGGCAAACCTTCTGTCGTACAACCTAACCATTAATCTTTTTCGACAACTCTTAGCCATACAACCAAACCCTTTATAAACATTGTTTGAGCTCTGGTCAGATTGATATTCAGCTCGGCAAGTTGTTTTCAGACTTCCAGATGACTCGTTTTACTTCGGCAAGAATTCCAATTCATCCAAACAGCTCAGCAAGACATCCTTCACATCAGAATCAGTTCGACATAAATTGTTTAGCCTTGATTGTTGACCTTCGGCACATTGATCTTTGGCCAGAGGTATAACTCTTATATTTTACCATTTTGTGTTCGGCAAAGGCCCTAGAATACTAAGTTATTGCTCAGCAGACTTAATTCCAAGTCTAGCCTTAATGATTTCAGCTCGGCAGACTCATTCGGAGTCTTCCCGCACACTATTGTTGTCGCTCACATCCGCAGCCATTCTCCTCGGCAGAGTTGTGCTCAGCCAAGCCATTTAAATCATTTATTCTTGTTCGGCAAAGCTAGCATTCGGCTAAGCTTATGCCCAGATCATTATTTAAGTTCGGCCAAGTCATTTATTAGTCCGGCCGCACTCCTTTACACATGTTCATTGATTGGCCAGCATTCTGTCCGAAGCAAGTTGTGCTCGGCGGAAGACAGTCGTTCTTTAACTTCAGCAACTCGGCAATAACTCTGGTTGTTCGGGCAATTGCATATTTAATGTGTCTATTGCTCTATCTTTTGTTATATTTGTTATCTATTTATTGTTATTTAATTAATATTTATGTTTAATGCGTTTTTTAGTGTTTACATGTTTTTTCGTATTTTTTAGTATTTTTAGACAGGTTTGAAAGTTCACCGTGCATCCCATGCTGTGAAGAATATTTGGCGAAGCTGAAATGATCATTCAAAGTGATAAAAATCAAGTATCAAGACAAAAAGATTTATCAAAATGCATCGACAGGAGCGCAGCGAAAAATACAGAAACACGTGTTATCGATAACACGACAATACATGTTATCGATAACAGAAACGTAGAGCCAAAATGCAGAGGCATTTGTTATCAATAACGCGATCAACTCAGTTATTGATAACACAAAAAAGCGGATCTAATTTTAAGTGATACAGAAAGTCGCGCATGGGATTTGGATTGTATAAAAAAGGGTTTTTATTGGCTAGTTGGGAGGCGGCAGCTTTAAGGGAAAAGAAAAAGTAGGGTTTTGTACTTTTTAACTTTTTTCCCCCTCTCTCTTGTTAGAGCAACACCAGCAGCTTCTCTATTTGCCACTGTGTAGGCAAAATAGAGAATTGAACTCCCAAAACACCCCTCCACCAGCCTCTCTATTAGCTTAGCTATCCTAATTTTGCTACACCCCTTAGCTAAATATACCTAAGAACTATTCATGAGCTTTACTATTATTTTATTATTTTCTCTCTTTTCTTGTCTTGTAACAATATTTAGAAAATAAAAGAAATAATAATAATAATATTATAGTAGAGAATAGGTAAAATAGATAACTTGTTGGAGTGTTAAAAGAGATTTGAATAGGTAAAAAGAAAATTGTGTACTGTTCCTTAGTGATTGTGAAGAATTGCTGCTGGTGTTGCTCTTAGGCTGCAAGGGTAGGAGATAACATTTTTGGTTTTAATTTTCATATTTTATTATTCCTCTCTCTCTCTCTCTTAGGCGTGCAGGCTTGAGGTTAGAATGAATTTCTTTTTTGTTTTTTGTTCTCCCTCTTCTTGGGGCGCCGCACAGCAGTAGGTAGAGAAGATTATTGATTTTTTGGGTTCTCCTTTCTTGGATGGGGGCGCCACACAGTAGGGTACTTTACATATTACTTCAATTTTATTTTCATTCTCCAAATCATGTATGGACAGTTCAATTTCAACACAAAATATGAGGTATGATTTATTTAATCTCGTTTTGTTCTTTGTTAATTTATTGCACTCTTTTCTTGTTTTAGTGTTAATGGAGGAGTAGCCTCCTTGGTGTGGTTAGGTTAATGCTCACGCTGTGATTTGTAATATTCAATGTTCTCAATCATATCTTTTGATAAATAGAGAGATTCACACGAGGATATCCCTTCGTTCACCGAGTCCTATAGATTTTAGGGTTTTGACTATGTGTAGACAATGAACCTTGGCACACATAGTTCTTAGATCCTGAGTCACAAGGATTTCAGTCGACGTACAGTGGCAATGTCAGTCGTGGCTGAATACCCTAGTTTTAATTTAAAAAGAGAACTTGAGATATTGTGAATCTCAACGTGGTGCGGATTCTTAACCTAGCCATTTAATTAATTAGTTTAAGTTAATTAGTTTAATCTTTTCTTCAAACATTTTAAGGCTAGCATCCTACTGTCATCATCTCGCAAGATAAATTCTCTTTACAAAGTAGAAATTAATTGACTCGCTCAATTCTCCGTGGATCGATCATGGACTTGCCGTTCTACTAGTTAGAGTAGCTTTTCCTTATTTTATAAATTATTAATGCATAACTAGGGATTCCAGTGATTTAAACGACCCCGGAATTTCCGGCTATCATTTTGGCGCCGTTGTCGGGGAATTAGTATAGAGTCAATTTTTTTTTGCTAGTTTAGAGTTTTTATTTTGTCCACCGTATATATCCATTTTTAACCTTTATTTTTGTTTATTTGAAAAAAAACTGAAAAAATATATGGCTTCTAATAATTATCACATGTTCAATTTTTCAAATGAACGGAAGACCATGAGGCAATTGTGGAAGGAGGCCACGAATTTTTCATTCCCCGCACCTTCCTATCAAGGGTGGTATAACCACCCGAATTTTTATGGAGAATGTGAGTTCATTCAAGAGCCTCCACCCCCTCGTACTACCAAGACGTGACTTCCAATGCCCATTACCCATATCAAAATACGAATCAATGGGAAGTTACGAATTCAAATTCTTGGGGGGAATCACAATCTCAATTCTCGTATTCACCATGTCAAGAGTGGTATTACCACTCTAACACTTATCGGGAATATGAGCAATATCAAGAACAACCACCCACCTACTTTCATGATTCAATGGCTCCACAGCCATGTTTCTATTCAGAGCCAACCGAGACATTTTAGGGACAAATGTCCCAAGAGGAGCACGATTTTTTAGTCCAACGTATTGCGGATTTGGAAGTTGCAGTCAATAAGTTGTCACAATCCATAAATTATTTGGAAGATACATGTCTTCCCTTTGAGGATCCTGTAGTTCTAGACCATTCGGTAGAGGCATGCCTTGATCCCAAAGAGGTCACCATTTTAGAATATTCAGAAGCGGCATTTCCTTATTCCTTTCTCATGGACCAAGCCGTAGCGGGGTCGCTCCTCGATTGTGAAGGTAATATCTCTCTCACTATGTCTGAAAATCGTTGCTTGTCATTTCGTTATGAGGACAGTGACGAGGAGATTGAGACTAGTTTTGAGTAGAGGACGATGAGAATGTGGATTGCAGTTTGCCCATTGTGCTTGACATTCTGAGAATTCCCCAGGAGCCTATTGAGGACGACCTTGTCGTACCCATTTGCATTGACATTCCTGAGGAATTCAAGTTGAGGGATAAGCTTCCATGTCCTGATATCATTATTGCTCCCATATCATGTGCAACTCTTCCACCACCATCTATACTTCTTTTAAAATATGTTGACTTTTTTGGTGTTGATCGACTCCTCGTGAGTCGTTTTCCAGGGTATATCGACATGATCAATGTCTTGAAAGTCCATATTATTTATGGTGGTGACGTAGTTGGTAAGTTTTTATTTATGCGTCCCAATGCCCCCTTATACTCCAAGTACTTATTTGTATGGCTTGGGCGCATCCAATATTTTCGTAAGGGGGCGTGTTGGTTCATGATCGGATATGGCCCCCTATGCCGTATCAATCTCATCATCAAATTTTGGGGGCTAGCATCATCTCGGTCATTGCATAGTCTGATGTATATAGTTTTCTTTTTCTTTTCTTTTCTTTTCTTTAATTTATTTTTATTTCTCTTTCTTTTGTTTCCTTTGATTTTATTTTTCTTTAATAAATCTATTTTTAAAAATAATTATGTCTAGGAGACAATAAATCCATAGAGTTTGAGATAACTTCAATGTTCACCGTGCTCGAACGGTCACCTGATGGTACGGTATAGCCGCCCATTATTCTATTCTTATTGACGCATTATCTGGGGATTACCCCGGTAAAAGTAGGGATGATTGTGAAAATTGATTGGGATCTCTCCAAAAAGTGAGTGGATCACCTATTGAATAGCAATCTACCCCAAAATTCCGGGAAACTCTCTTCTCTAATGCATTGATGAGTGAGAATAATGGGGAGAAAAGTACTACTCGTAAGAGTCGCATGAGAACTCATTGCACGATTGGCTTCCATTAGCAAGCAAATTTTTGGACTAATCATTTTCTTGTAGTTGTGGTTGGCATTTGTGTTTTGCAGGGTACTTTGTTTTTGCTTTGAGCCTTGGGCATTGTCAGTGGCAATACGAGGTAATGATGGTATTGGGTGGTGTATTCCACCCTGGAGGTACGTTTCTTATTTCCTTCTCTTTATTCTTCTATACTCCGAGGACGGAGCATCTTTCAAGTTGAGGGATGGGGAACACTTTCGTTTATCCTGTTTTAGTTTAAATATTTTGTTTTTAGTGCCATTTTTAGTCCCAATTTTTTTAAAAAAACATTAGAGTCCGACAGTCTAGTATAGCCGCATGCTTCTATTTTCTCTTTTTGAGGCAGAGAGAAAAGTATATCTCGTGTTGTCCACGTGACGGACTCGGTTAGTTAGGTTAGTTGAATAAGTGAATTACCTATACAATAGATTTTGGAATACATGCGAGTTTTAACTTTTAAGCACAAGTAGATACTTGTTGAACCTTGCTTAGACTTGTAGGTGTCATCTTAAGTTATCTTGCTAGCTTATAGAGAAAAAATTGTTTTGGCATCTAGTCGTTAACACACTTGCACTTCACAAAAAATAGGCTAACGTCGCTTGTGAGCTTACATCTTGGTTGTCTAGAAGGCTATGATTAGTGGAGACTTATGCTCATGCGAGATTAGAGCCATACTTTTCTTGGAGTGGTGTCACATAAACTCTAGTTGTCATGAAAAACAAATACTCGTTGCTGATCTCATTATCCTTGTTGCGTAGTATTGGGAAATTCACCATCATTATATACACCTTATACTTGGCATGTACGGTTGTTGTTGGTCTTAGGAAATGATTTTAGACATTTTTTGACTATTTTGAGCTGGTTCGTTTCTTTGATTGCAATAACCCTTGCTATCCCATTTGAGCCCCCTTACATGAACTATTTTTTTAGATTGAGTCTTATATTTACATATGATATCTTGAGAATGGTTTTATTCATGTTGAAGATGTATTTGGAGTGATAAGATGTTCTTTCTTTTATATATTCATTATTGGTGCACCCCTTATATCCCATGAAAAAAATCAAGAAAAAATCCAAAAGAAAAAAATAATGGGAAATCAAAGCAAAATGGGGTGTCACCTATTTCATTGTAAAAAAAAAGAAACAATTATTATTCATTGTTGGGAAAAGTATTGGAGGTTGAGAAAATACAAAAGAAAAAGAATAAGGCGGAGTTGAAAAAAAAGAGAAATATGAGTAGTGGATTAGTTTACGAGGGCCATGTATATTGATTTGCCCTCTATATTTATTTTTATGCCTATTCTCAAGCATCCAAGTTCAACCCTTAGCCCGATACATGTCTGACGTGTGTCCGACATAATTTTTCCCTTACCTAATGTTATAACCGGAATAAAAGTCCTAGTTGATCCTAATGACCGGCAATCACTTTGTGCATGTCAAATCAAGATCACAAACCCAATTGCTATGCATTCCTAGCCATGAGATCTATCCACTTATATAGAATGTTCATTCGTGTCATGATGTGCAGAATGTTTTGTTTTTATATTTACACATTTTCCGCCCGTACATAGGAAAGTTTGATATATGCACCTTGTTTCGAAGCGTCTTACTTGTGAGTGCATGACATGGTGAGTATTGAAGTCGAGGCTCGGACCGGATAGACTATTGAGTTGTTTTCTTACTTGCGACGATTAAGCCTTGCACATTACACGTTAACACTCGATGCCATTATCTATTTTTTTACTTGCTAGCTTGATGATTTTTGCTTGCCCACTTGTCTTTGCGAGGCTTCATATGTCTTTCTTTTACTTTTGAGTTCTAAAAAACGCTTTGTACCCGAAAGCGCGACGGGCCCCATATGCACGCCACCCAGAACACGTAAAAGAGTAAATCTGGGACTTCTCAGCGGTCCATTGGGGCATACCCTGCCCTGTACACAGCGTGGTAAGGCCTCACACAGCGCACACGGATGCGGTGAGACTCGAACCCTAGACCTGCAAGAGCGAGATCAACCAAAGTATGCCCCAGCTACCGCTGGTGGACCATGTATAAGTAATTCCTTAGGTTTTGTGGGTTATCATTGCTAAAAACCCTCACGAGACCCCACCCGTCCTACCGGGGTTGCCCGGAGGTTTAAATGAACTATCCCTTTCATTTTTTTGTTAATTGAGATCGAGTCTTAGTGTGAGTTTGCTCGGGACTAGCAAATATTAAGTTGAGGGATGTGATAGATACCCAATATTGCATATTTAATGTGTCTATTGCTCTCTCTTTTGTTATATTGTTTATCTATTTATTGTTATTTAATTAA
Organism: Monotropa hypopitys; assembly: GCA_002855965.1. Taxonomy (NCBI): domain Eukaryota; kingdom Viridiplantae; phylum Streptophyta; class Magnoliopsida; order Ericales; family Ericaceae; genus Monotropa; species Monotropa hypopitys. The sequence continues at coordinate 4,412 of NMUG010004422.1, read as the reverse complement.
TATTTATGTTTAATGCATTTTTTAGTGTTTACATGTTTTTCGTATTTTTTAGCATTTTTAGACAGGTTTGAAAGTTCACCGTGCATCCCATGCTGTGAAGAATATTTGGAGAAGCTGAAATGATCATTCAAAGTGATAAAAATCAAGTATCAAGACAAAAAGATTTATCAAAATGCATCGACAGGAGCGCAGCAAAAAATACAGAAACGCGTGTTATCGATAACACGACAATACATGTTATCGATAACAGAAACGTAGAGCCAAAATGCAGAGGCATTTGTTATCGATAACGCGATCAACTCAGTTATCGATAACACAAAAAAAAGCATATCTGATTTTAAGTGATACGGAAAGTCGCGCATGGGATTTGGATCGTATAAAAAAGGGTTTTTATTGGCTAGTTGGGAGGCGGCAGCTTTAAGGGAAAAGAAAAAGTAGGGTTTTGTACTTTTTAACTTTTCCCCCTCTCTCTCTTAGGCGTGTAGGCTTGAGGTTAGAATGAATTTCTTTTTTGTTTTTTGTTCTCCCTCTTCTTGGGGCGCCGCACAGCAGTAGGTAGAGAAGATTATTGATCTTTTTGGTTCTCTTTTCTTCGATGGGGGCGCCACACAGCAGGGTACTTTACATATTACTTCAATTTTATTTTCATTCTCCAAATCATGTATGGACAGTTCAATTTCAACACAAAATATGAGGTATGATTTATTTAATCTTGTTTTGTTCTTTGTTAATTTATTGCACTCTTTTCTTGTTTTAGTGTTAATGGAGGACTAGCCTTCTTGGTGTGGTTAGGTTAATGCTCACGCTGTGATTTGTAATATTCAATGTTCTCAATCATATATTTTGATAAATTGAGAGATTCACACGAGGATATCCCTTTGTTCACTGAGTCCTATAGATTTTAGGGTTTTTGACTATGTGTAGACAATGAACCTTGGCACATATAGTTCTTAGATCCTGAGTCACAAGGATTTCAGTCGACGTATAGTGGCAATGTCAGTCGTGCCTAAATACCCTAGTTTTAATTTAAAAAGAGAACTTGAGATATTGTGAATCTCAATGTGGTGCGGATTCTTAACCTAGCCATTTAATTAATTTGTTTAAGTTAATTAGTTTAATCTTTTCTTCAAACATTTTAAGGCTAGCATCCTACTGTCATCACCTCGCAAGATAAATTCTCTTTACAAAGTATAAATTAATTGACTCGCTCAATTCTCCGTGGATCGATCCTGGACTTGCCGTTCTACTAGTTAGAGTAGATTTTCCTTGTTTTATAAATTATTAATGCATAACTAGGGATTCTGGTGATTTAAACGACCCCAGAATTTCCGGCTATAACAGTCCTCTGGTCATTTTCGACCTGGAACCAACTTGAAATCAAACTTCAGAATATGTATATTTAACTCTGATCAAAATGATGTCCGGACCATAGCATGACAGCTCGGCAACCAGTCAGTCGGCTGTGTCTCAGCTCGGCAGAGTAGTAGTTGGTAGACCTAAGTCCCCAGCAGCTCATAAATGGATAGAGCATTGAATTTATACTCGGTTAAGACCTTCGATCAGGCTTAGTTTAGTCTCTCTGCCAAGCCTGGCAGCTCGGCAGCTCGGCAGGAGTCATCCAGTTAGACTGAGCTCTGGACATGAGTCTCCGGCAGACTTTGCTTCGGCCAGCTCAGCTCGGCAGTTCACTTGGGCAGTAGTTCTATGGAATTTTGATGTATGATTTGTTATCCAGATTTGGGATAGTTCCATTGAAGAAGAGGAAGATCTAGAAGCTTAAGAATCCTAATCAGTTGAATCTCTATATACCGCTCTACTCGTACATTTTCAAGTGCATTTCCTTTGAAAAATATGCTTATGGTTATTAAACCGAATGATATGTTATTTCAAAGAGAAATTTGAAGTATGGATTCTGCACAAACTCTTATTTACACATGGATGAACAATTTGGAATATTGATTGATGTATCGTTTTTATGAAAATCCATACGACAAGGATTTATAATGAAATAAAGAGAAAAAGAAATTGAAATGGAGATGAAACGGAAATGAGGTGCTTATTCGACAAAAGCACAAGATATGAGCTTTTTGTTGATATGCTTATACGACAGAAGCATAAGGCATGATGTACTAAAAATGCTTATACGACACAAGCATAACGGCACAAATGACTACGCTTATACGACACAAGCGGAAGTATGAATGTTGTATGATAAATGCTCATACGACAAGGGCAAGATGATGAAATAATGAAATGATGAGCTTATACGACAAAGGCCAATTCAATCCAAATTATGATGAACTATGTTGGGGATGGATATACAGGTTGGTATGTGATTCCAGCAAAAGAGAAATTATAATAAATCATTTTTATTGCTATTGAGCCTTTGAGTCATGTTTTGTCTGTGAAACTAATCTTGCAGGAAATATTGTTATTCCATGAAACTTGTACTGCAGTATGTAGCGATTCACTCTAGCTTTATAGCTTATGCGTTTTCTAAAACTATTTTCAGGTCAGGATGAAGAATGAGATGGCAGTTCTTGTTTAATGATGTTTTTGGAGATCTTTTGTTGTACTTCTGATGAATCGGCTGTGTTAAGCCTGTATTTTGTAAACTATGAGAATTAATGAGAACATCTATATCACTGCTCTAGTTTTTGTTCACACACTTCCGCATATTTATATTGTTAAGAAATTCTTCAGCTCTTTTATCTATGCCTTTAGCGAGCTTGCTCGTTGGTCGGTCATGTACTCATCTCGAGATCGGGATGGGTTGTGACACATCTTACCCAAACTAAATAGATCTATGAAAAGTATATTGCATGAATCGTAATTGAAGATCAAAACAACAATCACACTATGTAAATCTATTGAAAAACATCCATATAATAATGGAATAAGTCTTTAACATGCAATCGTTCCAACTCAAAGACTAAAGATAAATCCTAGAACAATGGATCCGTGATTACATCGATTACTCGGGGTAAGAGAGACTTAGCCGGCTATGGCGAGATCAATAGACATCAAAGAGCAAGAGGGATTAGTTGAAGAATCCATGTAAAAGCTGTCACCCATTGCAAGAGCCTCCAAAATCTCCCTAAGTAGGGTTGTAGCCTCCAAGCAAGTATTTAGAATGATCAAAAGATACCTAATGACTTCTTAATACTTGTATTTATACTTAGCATCCTTAATAATTCCCTATATGTCCTTAATAAAGGGTAAAGTCATCCAAAATGTAGCATTATTTTATAAAATTCCCGCACATCAGCTTTTGTTCTGCGTAGAGGCGCTACCGGTTGTGCCCAGAATAGGCGTAACCAGTTGCGGTTCTTCTTAGTCCAGCTTGCCGAGCGCTACCGGTTACGGTTGGGAGCGTAACCGATTACGCAAGTCTCAGTAGTTTGCATTCTTTTTGGCCTCTGCACGCCTGCAGGCTCAGCGCTACCGGTTGCGCCCAGATATCGCGCAACCGGTTACAGTTTGGCAGACAACACTTCTTCTTCTCCTTTGTTGCTCTTCATTTCACATCTTTGACACCTCAACTTTACTTCCTTCAATGTACTGATCCTCCTTAAGGTCTAGAGTCCCTTCTTAGGCCTTTTCAACTCCCAAAAATTCCAACATCATATAAAACAACTCTATTAGATTGTTTATACCTCAATGCCTGTCAAATCAGCTTATTCCAAAAATACTACAACTTTTATTAGATAATGGTTTTAGGACTAATAATATGTATACTTAAGACATATAAATAGGTATGTTACCGTACCTATCATATGTGTGTGACTTTATGCACTATAATAGGGAGTATTGAGAATTATTATCATTATCGTGATTTGTTATTTTTACTGCTCAATACCTCTATTTTAAAAAAATATAATTTGAAATTCTGGGTAGTTACAGAGTAGGTTTCTCACGATTCTAAAAAAATTGAAATTAAAGTTTTAATAGCTTAACTAATGATGCTTGACTGATTTTAACGAAAGAATAAATACTATCACAATAGTTTTAAAAGTGAGGAAGATCGGGGTAATTGCTCAAACTACAAGAGACGTTAGTGTGTTTTTTAGAAACTTTAGGGGAGGTGAATGTAATTTATTTATTTTTTAAAAAATTGATTATTCACAAAAGGGTAAATTTAATTGTCCTATTCTCTTACTTTTAGAACTACAAGAGATCGTACAATTTTGATGTGTGTACAAATGTGAGAAAGAGAATTAAAAATTGATGATTTATTTTATTTAATGTGAGTAGTTAATTAGAGTGAATAATATAATACAAATTTTATTTTTTTTATTCTTATGGTTATTAGGTGATACAAACAATTAAATAGTAATTAGGATTTGTTTTGAAACGTGATTTAAGAAATAAAAAGTGACACAATGGCAAAAAAGTGAGACATTTTATATACA
>NMUG010004421.1:0-13886 GCA_002855965.1 Monotropa hypopitys | reverse complement strand
ACCCTTGGGTGATTGCTCGGTGGGCCAGCGACCGCCCGCCGGAATGACATCCTCCACTGCCGGAGTGAAGCTCTTCGAGGATTACCGGAGCCTGAGCTGGATGGATGCAGAGCAGATATGGGCCGGTCCTGGATCGTCGGTAGAGGGCCTCCGTTGGAGACAGCCAGAAGTTTGCTGCCTTGCAACGGATACGATGGGCCTCTCGCCGATCCTCCGGCAGAGTATCTGACTTGAGAAATGCAAAATTTTCATCCATCCAGCTTGAGCCTTCGGATATGTTGTTTACCTCCAATGCCGGAGGCTCATGACTCGGTTGAGATATGATGCTGAAGGAAATTGATCGCTGGACGACGATGGCATCGGCGTGGGAGTTGTATTCTCTTGAGATCTGTTCAATCCGGAAAGTTTTGAACTTCTTTGATTCCTCAAGGGCAGAGCTGAGGTACTTGCACATTCGGTCGTCCCGAGCGCCGTACTCTTCGGTCAGCTGGTTGACGACCGGTTGAGAGTCGCTGAAAACGACAATATCTTCAACCCCAATGTCTGCCGCAAGGCGTAGTCCGGAGATCAGAGCCTCGTATTCTGCCTCATTGTTGGAGGCTGGATAATTAATTTTCAAGGCATTTTCATGGATGACTCCCCCAGGGGAGGCTAGTACAATTCCTGCGCCGGAGCCCCGATTGTTGGATGCGCCGTCCATATACAGTCTCCAAGTGTCCCCATGAAAGAGCTGCCATTGTTCCGCCAGACGTCGGGCACAAGTGCCGGAGCATCATGGAGGCGGAGCAGCAGATGAGGAGGCCTCCTATAGATCCGTGGTATTGTCTGGAGACTGTGCCGGAGCTTCCTGAGGGATGACCCCCGGAGAGAATTCTGCGACGAAGTCGGCCAATACTTGGGCTTTGATGGCCGTCTTGGGCTGAAACTTGATGTCGAAGTTGGCCAGTTCGACCGCCCATTTTGAGATCCGGTTGGAGAGGTCGGTCTTCCGGAGGACTGCCTTTAGTGGATGCTCCGTCATCACTGTGTTGGTATGGTGCTAGAAGTAGGGCAGCAACTTCCTGGAAGCAGAAACAAGAGCAAGAGCAAGTTTTTCAAGAGGCAAGTACCTGGTTTCAGCAGGAAGGAGGGTCTTGCTGGTGTAATAGACCGGCTGGTGGTCCGTTGCTTCCACTCGGCACAGAACAAAGCTGACGGCGTGTGGGAAGACAGCCAGATAGAGGATGAGGGGCTCCATGTCCTTCGGTGTGACCAGGACCAGAGGGCCGGAGATGTATTTTTTCAGCTATTGGAGGGCCTGGTCGCATTCCTCCGTCCACTTATAGTTGCGCTGGCTGGTTTTGATGGCTTGAAAGAACGGCCGGCAAAGGTCGGACGACCGGCTGATAAACCTGTTGAGGGCCGCTGCCATGCCGGTCAGTCGCTGGACTTCTTTGATGGTGGACGGTGGCACGAGGTTTGTCACTGCAGTGACATGGGAGGGGTCCTCTTCTATTCCCCGGCTGGTAACAAGATAGCCAAGGATTTTTCCGGAGCCCACACCGAAGGCACACTTTTCGGCGTTGAGCCAGAGCCCATGTTTCTTCAGGATGTTAAAGACATCTGCCAGATGCTGGAGGTGGTCGGTTGCATAGCTGCTTTTGACAACCATGTCGTCAATGTAGGCCTCCATTGTATCCCTGATCTGTCGGGAGAACATCCGAGAGATCATCCGTTGGTATGTTGCTCCGGCGTTCTTGAGGCCGAAGGGCATGACTTTGTAACAATACACCCACTTGGGGGTGATGAAGGCCGTCTTTTCCATGTCCTCCTTTGCCATTGAGATCTGATGATAGCCCCTGTAGGCGTCCATGAAACTGAGCCTCTGGTGTCCGGCCATGGCGTCGACTAGCTGGTCGATCCGGTCCAAAGGGAAGCAGTCCTTCGGGCAGACATCGTTGAGGTTGGTGTAGTCAACACAGACTCGCAATTTGCTGGACTTCTTCTTGACGACCACCATGTTTGCCAACCAAGTGGGGTACTGGACTTCTTGGATGGCGCCTGCTTCTAACAGCCGGTCCACCTCTTCAACGACAGCCTGCGTATGTGCCGGAGAGGAGCGACAGGGTCTTTGGACGACGGGATGCCGAGAGGGATTTACGTTCAACTGATGATAGATGAACGACGGGTCCACTCCAGGCATCTCGTATGGAGTCCAGGCGAAGACCTCAACGTTGGCTTTCAGAAACTTCACATATCTTTCTTGGTCCTTAGGAGAGAGAGAGGAGCCAATAAGGAATGCCCGGCTGCCATCCTCGCTGATCGGTACTGTGATGAGTTCCTCAACTGCTTTTTCGGTGGCCGGAGTGCCAACATCTTCAAAAACAGGGGTGTCCGGCACTTCTACCCATTGAACTTGTTTCATCTACTTGTTTTCCCAGATAGCTGAGATGTATCATTGTTTTGAAGCTGCCTGATCTTCATAGATATCCTCCTGTCGTCCGGAGGCTCCAATAAACCGGACGACTTGGTGGAAGGTTGAGGCGATCGCCTGCATGGAGTGAATCCAAGTCCGACCGAGGATGGCGTTTTATGGACTAGGGACGTCCACAACGATGAACTCCATATCAACTGTCTTAGATCCTGCCCGGACCGGGAGAATGATTTTGCCGAGGGGCCAGACAGGGCCCCCATTAAATCCGACCAAGGGAACGTCGGCTGGCTGCAAAGAATCAGAGGAAAGCTTAAGTGCTTGAAACATGGAAAAATACTTTACCTCTGCGGAGCTTCCTTGGTCAATGAGGATGCGCCGGACGTTGGCCGGTCCGACGCGTAGAGTGACGACTAGGGCGTCGTTGTGAGGAAGCCGGACTCGGTCAAGATCCTTCTCTGTGAAAGTTATGGATCATCCTGAATGATCGGACGGCTATTTCCGTTTAAGACCAGAACTGACCGTGAGCACGTGCTTTGGAGCAGAGGCCTGGTCGATTTCTGCTCTGAGACGGGCAGCAGCCTTCTTGTTGAGTGGTCCGTGGATGACGTTGATTGTCGGGACATCCTCCTCCGGCTGAACGGGATGTCTGGACCTCTGGGCAAGCTCCAGCATCTTCTGTTGATCAACCCATCGGGCTAGGTGTCCTTGCTGCACCAGGATCTCTAAGTACGACTTGAAGGGTTTGCACCCAGTCGTGAAATGTCCTTGCTCCCTATGATAGGTGCAGTGGATCCGCTTGTCTTTTGTTTTGCCGGCCGTTCCAAGCTTGTGGTTCGGCCAAGCGAAGAAAGGTTGATTCTCAATATGTTTTAGCACAGCATAAATGGGTTCGGTAAAGACTGTCGTTTCTGCGGTGAGTTCGTGGAGCTTGGGGGCCTTCGGTCCACCTTTCCTTCCTGATTTGACAATATTTACTTGCCTTCGGTTTCCTGCCGGCTGCAGGGCCGAAGGTTGCTGACCCGGTCGCTGTGTGGTCCGCTCGGCCAGGATATCTTCCAACTGACAAAATTTTTCCACCCGAAGCATGAGGTCATCCATGTCCTCTAATGGGTGGAGTGTGAGGTCAGCGAAGATCCGGCTGTTGCTATCCAGACCATTCTTGAAGGAAGAGGCGGACACTGTCTGATCGCAACCCTGGATGTCGTTGAAAAGCTCCGAGTACCTCTCAGAGTACTGACGGAGACTTTCGTCCGGACGCTTCTTAAGGCTGATGAGAGCGTCGATCTGTTTAGTTTGCTGACTGCTGGTTACGAACCTTGCCATGAAGGCCCGTTCAAGATTCCGGTAGCATGAGATGCTACGTGGAGGGAGCTTGTTGAACCAGAGCGAGCCCAGAGTGTCAAGGCTGGTGGGGAACACCTTGCACTTAACCGAATCATCGGTAGTGTAGAGAGAGATGGTCTGTCGATAGTGAATGAGATGAGTGTATGCGTCCGTCTTGGGATCATATCTTGTGAACTTGGGCAGATTGAAGCCTGTCGGGAGGGTCGCCAGCTCAATCTCCGGAATGAAATGGTAGGCTGAGCTGCCGAAGCCTGGCATCGACGGACGCTTTCTGTTGTACGGCCCTCCTCTCCGGGCTGGCAGCCATCTGTCTTCGGCAGTTGTTCAGGTGGTCCCTGAGGTCTCTGACTGGAGGGGGAGAATCACGGTTCCTGTGGTGTCTTCTCTTGTGACCGGATAAGTCACCTACTCCATAATGTCTACCGGAGCCCTGATTGTCTCTTCGCCGGTGGTGCCCGTGGCTTGCTTCTGTGGTTTCCATGGACTGGATGTCCGGTGAAGTGGCTCTGGCGGGGGCCAAATTTTTATCCGTGAGGGGGAGAGTCTCGTGAGATCTTCCGGAGCGAGAACTGGAAACAGCGCTTACAGAGGGTCGATACCTGGGTGATCGATGACGACGGCCTCTCGACTGGCGTCGTCGGATGGGGGATCGGCAGATCCCCTTTCCCCTGTCCGTGCGGCCATGATCGTTCAGCCTATCCGATCGGTCCAGATCCGACCACCTAATCGCGTGCTCGGAGTCGGCCTGCAGAGTTTCAGAGGGAACATGAGTGGAGCACTGGCGAGCCTCGCCAGCTGATCCTTGAGGAAGGCTATCTCCAAGTCCTTCTGACGGAGCTGTTCGTCAGGCTGCTGAGAGGTGGATCCTAGTAGAGGTGGGGGAGGATCTGCAGCGACAGTGATCATCGGAGGAAGGGAAGGAGGCAATCTGCGATGGTGGCGGTCGCAGGAATCGTCGGCGGCCATGTTGGGAGAGGGGTAGACTGTCGGTCACCTGAGTCTGGGAATGGAAGATCCCTAGCGGAGTCGCCAATTGTGGTGACTGAGAGTCCGGAGGGTTCCTCGGATCCTTCGGATGCTGGCCGGATGACTGGGGCAGAATGCTTCGGCTGGGTGCGCGGTCACCTATAAGAGAAAAGGGATCACCTGCTTGTCTCCTGCAATCACAAAGGTTAGTGCCCACCGGTCGGCAGCGACCGAGAGGGGCCTCCGATGGCTAAGTCAGCGACGGTAAGAGAGAGAAAACCGTAAACTGAATGAGCAGTCGGAGAGATACCAGAGATTCAGTCCCGTGAACAGTGCTTTGACGGGGTATATATAGGGAGTCCTGACTTGGCACCAAGTACGCAAGTGTGTGATGCACACGGGTGGGAAGCCGGGTGCTGACGTCAGCCCTACAGTGCAGCTGGGCCGCTGAACCAACCCGAGCCACGTCAGCAGTTGTATGGCCGACCCGAATGCCACCTGCCGGAGGTCATTGTTCCCTGTTGCTGCCGATGGTGGACCCCTCCGGCATAGCACCGTCCGTCGGTGGAAGTTGTTTTATCTCCCAGTGGGGAGTGGGAACGCTGGGCTTCCTTGACGTCCGGATAGGTATACCGGAGGTTGAAGAAGGGCGCATGGCCGGCCCGGCTTTCCTCCTTCGGGTGTCCAATGAGACTGCTTAGGTTGCTGAAGAACACATGATGAACCGCCGGTTCTGTCCTCCAACAGCAGTGTGTGTCCAGAGGTCTGTGAGGCCGATGGCCCTGGATTGCTCCAGACGTATTGATGGGGTCCGGATTGTTGGGGATATCCGGACAATGGGTCCGGCCCAAGATGGATATAGTCCGGCTACCACAGGCACTTAGGGTCGCATGCGCTCGTGCATGCCTTGTAGTCGTTAGTTGTTACCTCACTGAGCCGTGTTTTGCTTAGACTTTCTTCCCTTTCTCTTTTCCAGGATTGTATTGCAGGGTTTCTCTTGCAGGGAGATTTGGAGCCTGTGCTAGCAGCTGGTTCTCTTTGGAGATGCGGCATTGGTTCTTATTTGTACCTTGTACTCTTCTTTATAGTTTGTAGTGAGTAGTAGCTGATGTACTTTCTTTCCGTGTACTCTTTCAGTTTTCTCATATTGTATCAAGATTAATGTAATGAGAATTTCTACTGCAATGCATCTGTATAGTAACCGTTAACTCCTGAGTCTCAATATTTCGTTTCATGGTGGGATGTTTCTTTGTTGGGTGTTGTTGAATCGTGGTAGGAAGTTTTGACTTCTTTTCTTGTTGTTACGTCTACTTATTGCTTTCGTACCAAAGTGTTCGTGTTCGTTTGCGAAATTAGTGAAACGTGGGGAAATGGGTACGATTGCATATTGAATTTTAGACTTAGTGCGAGTTTGTGCTAAGTCGTGTTGTTTGGACTTAACACATGCATGATTGGTGTGGTGTGCGTGGGTTTTCTTTGATATTGTGATGTATGTTTGACGTGTGTGTATCGAATTGAGAAACGCTATCGGCCGGGGCATCTCAGGACGATCACCAATGTCATGTTGTCACCGCATCAGGGTGTGTGTACTTTGTTGGGTATCTAGACATTTCAATGCATACGAAAATCGGGTTGGTTGTGAGTAACTCTAGGATTGCGGCTCGTCGTATCGGCGTATCCTTGGTATGTTCGGGAAGAACGACGTACTCTTAGTGTGTTGGTGCATCTTCAGGATGCGAGTGTCTTTGTTCGATGGCCTTGGCGATTGGCCTTTGCATGCTCGTGATGTAAGCGCGGTGGAGCTCGTGGACAAATCTCATTAGAATTGTCCTTTGGTAGACTTTTGGTCCTTAAGCGCGATTCCTTGAGTGGATGAAGTTGGTTTTGATCCTTGAGACGTGTGTCATGTGCGATTTCCTATCGGTAAGTGGTTTTGATCGTAGCGGAAGCTTGGTGGAGCGTGACTCTTCGTTTGGTCCTTCTTGGGTAGTTGCGTTGATTAGTATGTTCCTTACTCCAGTAAATTTCAAGGACGAAATTTTTGTAAGGAGGGTAGTTTGTCACAGTCCGTAAAATTTAATGTGACTTATACATTCGTTTTATCGTATTCGAGTGTGATTATATCGTTCTGGAATCCCGTTGAACCTATTCTATTTAGTTAGTGCTTGTTCAGGCCGTTTCGGGATGGCTTTGGAAACCATTCTACAGCTTTTTGGCATTTTGGTGCAGTTCCACCGGTGCAGATTGGAGTTGCACCAGTGCAGGTGCTGTTCAGAGTGCACTGTCTTCTTTTGAAGCAGTTTGCAACGGTGTAGGTATTTGTTGCACCGGTGCAAGGTAACTCCTATAGGTTCTGTTCAGGTTTGCATCGGTACAGGTATGGTTGCACCGGTGCAGGGGTGGTTTGCATCGGTGCAGGTGGGGGCTGCACCGGTGAAGACTTGGCTTGCACTGGTGCATCTGCTATTCTGCAGACTATCATTAAGGGCAAAGTTGTCTTTTCGCGTGGGGTTCTATATATATGTCTTGGTCTGATTTTAGGGCATTCCCTTGCCCATTTTATGCAGAACTCCATCTCTCTCTACCTCCCCCTTCTCCTCCTCTCCCTTCTCTCTTGTTTGTAGAAGAATCCATGGAGAATCGGAGCTCGGCTCTTTGGGTAACGTCGATGAGTGCGTCGAGAGCTTCGCGTTGACGGTGGTGGTTCGCGTATACTCGGTAAGTCTTTTTCCTCTCTCAAACCCTACCTCCTAATTGCGTTCTTCCGTGTTTGATAGTAGTTGTATTTCATAGGGTGCGACGAGAGCTTCGTAGCGGCGTTTTCGGATCCCGTGGGCATTTTCCGGCGATTGCTCCGGCGACCTCACCGACGACGTTTCTGGCGACGCTCCGGTGGGTAACTCTTAACTCCTACCCAGTATGCGTGGGTGTGCATATTTCTATTCCTCGTTTCATTGATTATCGATCGTTGATTCACTATACGTAGTCGTATCGTTTGTCGTTCGATTCATTGGCGTCACGTGTGAAATCGCATTTTTGTCATTCGATTGGTTGGTGTCGGGTTAGCATCGGGTAATTGTGTTGGTCTTGGAGTGGTATAGATGTGGAAAGACTAACTTGTGTGTTAAGGATTACCCTTAAAATTGTATAGGCTCCAAGTGTTTGATGAAATGCCCGAATGGGCCTCGAGGTGGAATTTGGGTGCGTCGACCGTGTTGAATTAGTGTGGTGATCACCTAGTAGTGTGTTTTACTTACTTGGGTCGTTATAGTATCGTATGAGTGTGAGTCGTGACGAAATTGGGATTTCTCGCCCTTGTTGTCAATTAAGGTAAACCTTCTACCTAGTTGGGTGTGGTCATGGAAATCCATTGGGTAAGTGTGTGTTGTAACTTCATTGGGTACTAGTGGCATTGTGGTATGGTTGATACGAGTCCCCTTGGTGTTGTGACGATGGGAAATCGGAAGTTTGTGTTGGGCCTTACCTTGAGGGGATTATGGAATCATGGAAAATGAACGGTTTGATCTACAATGAAAAGTATCCGATGAATGCAATGAGTTCCCAATATGAGGGATGGATCTCACGAGGACCACCCTTTGGAAATCTATCATCATTCACATAAATTCACCAATGGAATAAGGAAGTGTAATGTGGTGTTGACTTGGATGGTCTTGCCCAAGTCCTTTGTCGTGTTAAGTGGGAGATATGCGTTCCTAAAGTCGTGTAATAACTAGATGTTATTGACGGGTGATGATCTAGGAATAAGAACCTTTGGCCATAGGTGGGAGATACGAGTTCCCGAAAGTCTCGGAATATGCTGGATACGCTGTCAGGCGGGATCCTGGAAAAACCTTAACACATGTGATTTACTCGCCCTTGTCTAGGGGAGATTGGAGACTCGCTTGGTAAGGAGTCGACCAGAAATGAATATTGGAATAAAATGATGACCTTGTGATGGTAATGTTGTTATGCCCCTTGGGTGAGCCAAGGTGGGGAAAATGATGAAATGTGTAACTCCAATATTCAACATCAACTAAAATCATGTGAATCCAAAACCTTACCAATGAATATGGGAATGATAAGAAGATGAGGAGATTGGATGTTGGGTTTCTTGCGAGTGATTGTGGGTGTAAGTTGCGTTATGGCCGTAATTTGGGCTGAGTGTAGTTGAGATCGAGTAATGAGATCCGTGTGTCCCTTAGTAGAGTTCTCTAGTGATCATGTATACGTTGGAGACGTCGTTTGTGGTTTGGGTGGCACTTTACTCATTTGACCTTGGAGATACTCTTAGTCTCACGTCCCTTGTGCGTGTGTTGTGCCTTTCCCTTGACGTTGTTTACCTTTGTTTTGTGGCACTTAGGGTCGCATGCGGTCGTGCATGCCTTGTAGTCGTTAGTTGTTACCTCACTAAGCCGTGTTTTGCTCAGACCCTCTTCCCTTTCTCTTTTCCAGGATTGTATTGCACGTTTCTCTTGCAGGGAGATTTGGAGCATGTGCTAGCAGCTGGTTCCCTTTGGAGCTGTGGCCTTGGTTCTCTTTTGTACCTTGTACTCTCCTTTATAGTTTGTAGTGAGTAGTAGATGTTGCACTTTCTTTCCCTATACTCTTTCAGTTTTCTAATATTGTATCAAGATTAATGTAATGAGAATTTCTACTGCAATGCATCTGTATAGTAACCGTTAACTCCCCAATGTTTGTGTTTATTTTATTTCAAAAAAAATATGTTGGAAATGTTTTGCTTAAAAACACGGGGTGTTACAGTTGGTATGAGAGCTTTCGGTTTCAATACCTTCGGACCGTGGGGAGACACCTAGTCTCCATGGGTTCTTAGGGTCATTACGATTGATATGATCATTCTCGCGTGCCTTGGAGCACCGTTTACTGATGTAGGGTTGGATAGAAGTGGATACGATCGAACCTTAACTGTATGAAACAGAAAGAATTCCTTCTCTAATTCTCGTTGATTCAAAAGAATACCAAGATCAGAGGCAACAATTGTCGTTGATTACTGAAAATACCGAGAAATTGGAAGAGAGTTGTGTGGAAGACAAGTCGTTCATAAAATTCAAACTACCCCAAAATGAAGGCATACATGTCTTTAAATACGTAAAGCAAATAAACCCTAGTGGGCCACAACAGTCTGGTCCGTACATAAAACATAAGGAACCAAAAACCCAAAAACAAGCGGGCCAAAATAAACAGTGACAGAAGCAGTTTTTGAAGGTCTTCTGCTGGGGGAAAATGGCGTAGAGATTTTCCAGTGCGTGTGCCACGTCGCTAGTGTTCCAACGCCATATTATAATAGCCAATCGGAGTTATACAGACAAAGTTATGCCTATTTTACCAACAGGTCATGCATAGCGACGATGACGTGTCTCCAAGTAAGCATCAACAATGCTATCGGCATCATCCTCCCCAGGATGAAAAGAATTCGCCCCCGAATTTGCTATCACGTCTTCCTCCTCAGAACTGTCTCCACGGTATGGGATAAGATGCTTCACATTAAACACGTCAGATGTGTGGACATGGCTCGGCAACTTCAACCTGTATGCATTAGCGTTAATTTTTTCAACGATCTCGTATGGACCAATCTTGCGGGCTGCAAGCTTACTATACTCATGTACTGGAAAACGGTCTCTGGATAGGACAACCCATACAAAATCTCCAACATTGAACTCCAGTAAGCGTCTCTTTTTGTCAGCAGCTTCCTTGTATTTGGCCGTCGACTTCTGCAAATTCTGCTGCACTCACTGATGGATCTCCTGCAAACTAGTAATGAAATCCTTTGCCTTCTTGTGTACCCGCGTCAAGTCCTAAACAGGAGCTAGGTCGATGGGGGCTCGTGGCTGGTATGCGTAGTTGGCAAAGAAAGGACTGAATCCAGAACTGCGATTCTCGGACCTATTGAAAGCGAACTCGGCTTGGTATAACTTCCGGTCCCATGACTTGAGGTTCTCTCCCACTAGACATCGCAGCAGGTTACCCAATGACCTGTTCACCACCTCAGTCTGGCCATCTGTCTGCGGGTGATAAGCACTACTGAAATCCAACTTTGTGTTTGTCAGATGCCACAGGCACCTCCAGAAGTGGCTAAGAAACTTCGAGTCCCGGTCGGATACTATGGACGTTGGTAGTCCATGCAGTCGACAAACTTCACAGAAGTACAATTGTGCAATGTTAACAGCATCGTTGGTCTTCTTGCATCCAATAAAATGTACCATCTTGGTAAACCTGTCCACCACCACAAAAATGGAATCGTTTCCCCGCTGCGTACGTGGAAGTCCAAGAACAAAATCCATGCTGACGCTCATCCATGGTCCCTCTGGAATAGGCAGTGGCATGTATAAACCGGCGTTGGTTGCTGTCCCTTTAGATACTTGACATATCCTGCACCCTTCAACAAATTTGGCTGAGTCACGTCGCATAGAAGGCCAATAATAGGAATTGGCTAGCAGCTGATAAGTCTTGTCTCTCCCTATGTGCCCTTCATCATGCAGCTCCCTGATAATTTTGAGTCGCAAGCTACAGGATGGAACACACAGTTGGTTTTCTTTGAACAAGAAACCATCATGCATAACATAATCTGTCCGCCTCCCTGTCTCAACCTCCCGAATGATCGGAGCAAAAATGGAGTCAGTCCTCAGCACCTCCTGAAAAGTGTCAAATCCAACCACCTCGGCACGCAAAGTACTTAGAAAGCAGGCGTGGCAGCTCAAAGCATCAGCCACCCTATTTTGGATTCCTGACTTGTGCTTGATTGAAAATGTGAACTGTTGTAGGTAGGCAGCCCATCTTGCATGCCGTGCTGAAAGCTTATCCTGGCTGTTGATATGCTTTAAAGCATCGTGGTCAGAGAATAATACAAAATCACTTTGAGACAAGTAAGAATACCAATGTTTCAGCGACTGGATGATGGCATAGAACTCTACGTCATAAGTGCTATAATTCACCCTGGCCCCATGCAACTTCTCGCTAAAATATGCAATTGACCGACCTTCTTGGCTAAGGACAGCGCCAATGCCCACCTTAGATGCATCACAATGCAACTCAAAAGGTTTGGAGAAGTCAGGTAGAGAGAGCACAGGAGCAGTGGTCAATTTCTGCTTTATCTTCTCGAATGCTTCAGTTGCCTCGTCTGACCAAGTGAATTGTCCAACTCGCATGCAATCTATGACAGGAGCCATAATGGTACTAAAATTGGGAATAAACCGCCATTAGAAGGAAGCCTTCGCTTCATCTACAGAAATCCCCATGCTGGATACCACATATCCCAGAAATAACACGCTGTCTGTCATGAATGAACACTTAGCACGAGCAGCAAAGAACTTTGCCTCGGGCAACAAACTCAGAACTTCTCGCAAATGCTGTATGTGTGTGGAACGATCAGGGCTATAAATCAGAATGTCATCAAAATAGACCACCACAAACCTCCCAATGTATGGTCGAAAGAGCTCATTCATGACACGCATGAATGTGCTGGGGGCATTGGATAACCCGAATGGCATGACCATCCACTCATAAAGACCCTCTCGAATCTTGAAAGCAGTCTTCCACTCGTCGCCTTCTCGAATTCAAATTTGATGATATCCACTCTTCAGATCCAGTTTAGTGAACACTACAGCACCACTCAGTTGGTCTAGAAGATCATCAAGGCGTGGAATTGGAAAGCGATACCTGACAGTGATCTTGTTGATGGCTCTACTATCCACGCACATATGCCAAGATCCATCTTTCTTTGGAGTCAGAAGGGCAGGAACAGCACTAGGGCTAAGACTCTCCCGGATGTATCCCTTGACCAACAACTCCTCAACTTGATGTTGAAGCTCCTCATGCTCCTTAGGACTCATGCGGTAGTGGGGACGGTTAGGTAGAGAAGCCCCTGGAACTAAGTCAATCTGATGCTGAATATCACGTAGAGGTGGCAAACCATGAGGTAACTCCTCCGGAAAGACGCTGCTGAATTCATCAATCAAATCCCTCACATTGTCAGGAATTTCGACATTCTGTTGTTGTTCCTTGACCACCAACAAATAGACTATGCCAGTGTCAGTCATCTCATCCACAAAACGCTACATGGATAATAAGTTTGGGTTCTTCTCAACCGCTTTCCTTGTCCCTTCCTCCTTACATGGACATAGCACCACCTTCACGTTGTTAAACACAAAACTATATGTGTTTTTCCGACCATCGTATTGTACATCCCTATCAAATTGCCACGACCTCCCCAACAGGATATGACAGGCATCCATATCCACAACATCACACCACAACCTGTCCTTATATGTTGATCCAATAGACAAGGAAACTAAACATCGCTTTGAAACAATTACCTTATTCCCCTCCTGCAGCCAAGTAAGCTTGTAAGGAGTAGGATGCTCCTCCGTTGCAAGCCCCAACTTTCTGACCGCTTCCTCAGAAATGACATTCTCACAGCTTCCAGAGTCAATCACAAACCGACATACCTTTCCATCGACGGTGCATTTCGACTGAAAGATATTGTTCCTCAACCACCCATCACCAGTAGTATCGCGTGGCATGAGGTATGCTCTGCGAACCACCAATAGTGGCCCATCATCGCCAGCCACGTGCTCCTCCTCCAAAACTTCCTCCATAACCTCCTCACCCAGCTGCTCATCGATGGGATCTTCCATGTGTTGATCTAACTCCACCCTTACTACTCCTTCGTTGTCAATAAATAACCCCTTCCGTATGGCGGGTTTCGTGCAATCCACGAACCTGTGACCTGGTTCGCCACATTTGAAACAACGACCCGCACCTCCAGCCACGAGCCTAATTGGATTCGTAACTGGGGCCTTAGCAGCCACAACCCCAGCAGCACCTGTTCCACGAACGTTCTCATGTGGGTAAACACCACGATTGTTAGAAGTAGTCCAGGCTTGCCCACTCAAGCGTCGCTTAATCTGTCTTTCAAGTTGAAGTGCTCTCTGGTGAGCATCAGAGATACTGTACACAACAAACATATTCAACGTGTCCTGGTATTGGATCTGCAACCCCCCAATGTACCTCGACACGAGGTGGTCGTCCGTCTCGCCTAAATCGTTGCGCGCCATCAACTGATAGAACTCAGTGGTATAGTCATCCACCGATTTTGCACCCTGACGCAAGTTTTGGAACCTCTGGTACATCATACGCGAGTAGTTAA
>NMUG010004420.1:0-13886 GCA_002855965.1 Monotropa hypopitys | reverse complement strand
AACACCATTTTGAACTCAACACCGAAGTATAAATCACCATTTTTAACTCCACACCTTATAAAATCACCATTTTTACTCAAACGCACACCACGCATGTTTTACACCATATTCCCCAAAACTCACTATTTTAAACACACACACCAAAATCATTTTACTTGTATTTTCTCAAAAATCACATTTCACTCAAAAACACATTTGTGATCCAAAGGATTTCCTTCTTGTAAAACCATTTCTAAAACTCAACTCGACCACGTGTACGTACTATAAAAGTATATAGGGGACTTATCTAAACCTTATACAAGTCATAGAAGTACTCACAGAATAAGACGAATTCTTAAGCGATTTGCTTTCCTTTTTGCTGCACCGAACACAAACACGACGGCCCTCCGATACCTATAATACGCCAAAACGCTCATATAAGATTCTGAAATATTTGATATGTTCATTTTCTACACTTTTTGCCTCTTAAAACATCATTTTCTAAACTTTATGTTTTTCCCCGAACTCGAGATATCGGTACCTTGGATTCTCCAAGATATCGGTATCTCAGTCAAACACTGCAGATATCGGTTTCTGGTCACAAGGGGTTTCTGGTCACTGACTGCTTAAGATATCGGTATCTCAGATACCAAGATATCGGTATCTAAGCCTCTGATGAAACCGGTTTCTCAGATTGCAAGATATCGGGTTCTAAGGATGTTCAAGATACCGCAGAAGGTATCGGTATCTGAACCGGTTTCTCAAGATATCCCTTAAGATATCGGTTACAAGGGGACTGCTGGTCTGGTACACTGGGATACCGGTATATGGGCATGCCTAGATACCGGTTTCTGTCTTCTTCCCCAAATTCGACAGAAACTCAAAAATTAGGGTTTTTGGTTCCAAAATTTGATTTCTTCGATTACTCCCTCAATACTTAACCAAACTCTACCAAATTTTAACCACAGAAACTAGATGAAATACTCTACAGCTTAGCATTCTTGGATTTTGAAATAGTTACCTGATTTGGACGAATTTAATTCGTAAAGGTTTGACGAGCTTTGGATCCCCCTCTTCTGAAATTCTACAATTCCTTCCTCTACACCAACAGTGGACCCGAATTCTACCTTGCAATGACTTCTCCTCCTCAAATGCTCTCTAACAATGCCCTAAATTTGATCTCACACTCACACACGAGCTCGAATTGATTTTTGAGAATGGATTTTCAAATTTTTGAAATTGTTACAATTAGTTTGTGTTTATATAGATCCAAAAATGGTAGCCCCTTGTTTTGAAAGAAATTGACACATGTAAAACCTTTTCTTACAACTCATTTCATGCAAAATATGTAGTTTATATCGACATTACACGTTTTGGATCTCATCCCTCGACTGCTCCGCCATTGATACAGCTCAACACTGCGATTTATCCAAAAGCTCTAGATATCGGTATCTTGAGCTTCAAGATACCGGTATCTTGGACCAGATTTTCAAAATTTCAAAATTCTTTCTTTTTAACCCCCAGCTCTTCAAATTTCCTCCTAAACTCCCAAAAATTTATTTTTATTAATTTAAACACCTTAGATAATATTTTTAATTATCCAAATTCCCGATTATTAATTATTAATTATTTAATTACGAAACGGGTCTCACAGAGATTCTATTCTTTACCTTGTACAAATTAGAGAGAGCTCAAATTCTATCATTGTAATCATCTAATTGAGCATTGAGCTTTAGTTCTACCTTATGGAAGGGGTTGTCTTCCACAATATCTTTCTTGTACACTTGTGCTTTCATTGGAAGTCAAGACTTGAAAACTTGAAGATTCAAGCTTGCAACAATATTTGAAGATCAAAGATTGAAGTCAAGTTCAAGGCTTGGAGGAGACTTGAAGCTTGCAAAGAAGGTGGGAGTCATCTTGAGAAGTATCTCATCAAAGAAAGGAGGGAGCCTAGCTCATCAAGAAGGTGGGAGCCACCTTGGGAAGAAGCTCATCATAAAGGTTTGAGAAGCCTTGGGAAGTTGCTCACTTGTGTAAGGGTTTCACAACTACCCGAAAGTTGTAAAGGTAAAATTAGTAGAACTCTTACTAGTTGGTAAGAGAAGTGGATGTAAAGTTAGGGACTTGGACAATCCCTAACCGAACCACTATAAATCCTTGTGTTATTTGCCTTTACTCCTTTATTTTCCTTGCCTTTACATTTTGAGCAAGTATTGCATTTTCACTCTACTATTCAAAGTGCTTGGAATTTAAAGATCCAAGTCCCTTTATTAATCTAGTTATTTAGAACCATTTGAAAACCGGAAACCTCAACTGTTGCCGTATTGCAACAACCTAGGTGTAATGAAAGGGATTCATTTGGTGCTTTAACTAGATTGGTATTTGAACTTGTGATATTCATCGCACTTCGAATAGTTAAGTCTTCTGCACTAATTTGCCTAAAGTTGTCTTAAATTGGAAAGAAAATTATATTTGGGCATTTTAGTTAATAAACCAATTCACCCCCCTCTTGGTTGTCCATTGCATCTAGTACATAGGGACTATGTAACGACTCGAATTTCTAAATTTATTTTAAAATTCCATATATCGATTTTTACGTCGTCAATCTCTTGAGATGCTTTGAAACATTTATAATCATCGTATGTCGCTTATAGTAAGCCCAGGTGAGTTGGAAATCCCCGGCATGACATTTGTTGATGGTTGATTGTCCGGATAATTGCTTAATCGCATCAAATTATTGACGACCTGATCCGTCTTTCAAATCAGAAATCTTTATTCATGAAAGTCGTAGAGAATTCAATTACGAACCCAACGAGACTTGAATCACCTCAATCGGAGGTCGGACGAAAAAGTTATGAACGTTCTAAGTTTTCTTTTAATTTTCCTTAACGCCGACCGGTACACGTAATGTGGTCGACCGGTCGGGATCGTTCAGTGGGAATTCCAAATGGCCACGACCAGTACACGCAATTCGGTCGACCGTTCGCCGAATTTCAGAGAGTTGTCCTAGTAAGCCGCGACCGGTACACGTGATATGGTCGACCGGTCGCGAAGGCTAAATTTCGCGCAAAATTGCTTCATTAAGGGCATTTTTGGAATTTCAAGTCCTAGGGGTATATATATCAAGTGGAGCACGATTTTGCTCCATCCTCTTCATTTTGGGAACCCAAATTCTATCCCTACTCTCTCTCTCTACCTCCCTAAATCTCTCCTCAAATCGAAGGCCATCCGGGCTCCGAATCAAGTTTTGTGGAGGAGAAATGTCGTTCTACGCGCTGAGGGCTTTCCGGCAACCCAACTTTCATCGCCATCCGTCAATATTTTGGGTAAGCTTATTTCCTAAAGTGAGTTTCTTTCGTTGTGCGTTTAGGATTTGTCGATGTACTCATCATTGCCGTCATTTTGATGTATATAGGTTCGCAAGTTCGGATTGCGACAACTCCGACGAACTTTTCCGGCGATTGCTCCGGCGAGCTTTTCCGGCGATTGCTCCGGCGAGCTTTTCCGGTGACTCTCCGGTGGGTAACTTATAAATCCTACCTTGTATGCATAGTCGTGCTTTATTCCATTCCATGTTTTGTTAATTCGTCGATTATTGATTTGATAATCTTAGTCGGGTTGCCCTTACATTCGGTTCAATTTTGATTGTCATGTGTCGGGTAGACGAGTATCGTGAAATTGTCATTTGGTGAATTTCGGTCATTCTTGGATCATTGTGTCAAATCAATCCCATGGAGTAAGTCTAGTACCTTGGAAGTCTTAGGCGCCATGTGTTTGCTAAAATGCCTAAATAAGATAGAGTTGTGTAAATGGGGATGGAATTGTGTCGAATTGTGTGTTGAGGTATAGGGAGACTTGTGGGGTTTAAATGTGGGGGCGTTGTATTGAAATGAACTAGACTTGGGATTATGGTCAAGTGTAACGTGAATTGGGTACCTTATGAACAATCAATGGGAATTGGGATTTTGTAGATAATGGAATGGGTTGCATGGCAAAATAGGTTGTAAATTGTGATGTGTCGACTTGGGTGATATTAATGGAATTGAAGTGGTCTTGTATATTGGGTGACCCTTAATAATGTTAATTGTGATGCTTGTGGAAATATGATAGGATTGAGATTTCTTGTGGACACTTAAGAGGTTTATATGGAAGAAAGGAATAGTCATTGTGTGTCGATTTGGGTTGATATTGATGGAGTCATAATGGTCTCGTACGATGGTTGAAACCCTTGGGTGATAAAATATAGAACTTGTGAAATATAACGTGGTGTCTCACTTTGGTACGGTCATGGTTGTCATTGCGGTGGTCTTGTGGTTTGAGGTGACTTTCCTTGGTAAGGGCGTGGGAACCTTCAGGAACTTGATCTAGCTTTGGGCTTGTCTTATTGGAATGATGGAAATGTTTTGAATTCACCCAAACATGAAATGAACAAAATGAACGTAATGCACCACCAATACGGGGATGGATCCTATGAGGACCACCCTTGGACAATCCCAAAATATTACACTCGAACATAATCAAATGGAACATTGATACATGACATATGACGTTTGTTGGCATACGAGGATCCATCTCGGGTTTGGGAGGTCTTAGTCCCAAACCTTATACTTTCTTTTACATGCCTTTTGGCAATTCACTGGACTGGGAGGTTACATGCCTCAGGGTGACGGTTTGATATGGTATCCATCCGAGTTAGGAGGATATGCCCATCCCGCGGTATTGCCCGTCGAATTACATTGACGCTACATATGACGCGACGTTGCGACTTACTAGCCTTGGCTAGGGATTTTCCGATAGAGCTACTTGATATGGATACGGGAATGGACTTATGATGGTATTCCCGGGATGGTCGCGCCATCCACGACATTGTGCACAATGGGGGTAACTGGAAGCCCTCCCAACGTTACTTGGGGAAAGCTAGGTAGGAATTGGGTTAGTTAGTCGGCCAACTACTACCCTCTTCCCTCTATCGAGATACTTGACACACTTGGAACAGACTTATGATGGGGTTCCAAGGGACACTTACGATACGAATAAATAACATACGGAGTGGACTTAAGACGGGATTCCAAGGAAATTAACTTATGAAATCCAAGAAAAGCTAATATGCAGTTCCAATATCCTCCAAAGATAAATCAATACTAAATCCACAATATTTATACTTATCAAAGGAAAAAGAATTGTGCAAAGAAATGGTGTTTCACAGTGGTCTTGGTTTGTGTGTGGTGGTGATCTCAGGTGTTGGTTGTGGTAGGATTGAGTCACATATCGGTGTTTGTCTATTGATGAGGTTCTTGGTCACTCCTGTAGTGTGTGCGTGTGTTCACTTCACTGTTGGCTTTACTGTTACTTGGGTTTAAACTTAGGGTGCACGATCTCGTGCATGCCTTGCAGTCTTTAGCTGTTACCGTCACTGAGCCGTGGTTTGCTCAGACCCTCCTTCTTTTCCTTTTTCTAGTCTGTGTTGCAGGACTAGCTGGTCTTGGAGTGGAGTCAGCTACTGAATTTTCTAGAGTTAGGCAGGGCAGTTCCAGCTGCAGCTTGCACCCTTCTCCTCAGCTTCAGCTGAGCTTTGTTCAGTACTTGTTGTTGGTAGTACTGTTACTCTTGTACTATAGTTTCAGTTTCTGTTCAGTTGCACTTGTACTTGACTTTCTGTACTTCAGTTGTAGCCGTTTGGCACTGTTTTACCTTCCGCTTGTATCTCATATCTTGTATAATGTAATGAGAAGATGGACAAAATGTATTGATACGACAAGTAGTGATCTCCCCTGCATTTATTTAAATGGTTTCAAAAAAAATGGTTTGAAAATCTCGGGCGTGACAACTTGGTATCAGAGCTTTCAGTTCGAATACCTTGGAACTGTGGGGAGACGCCTAGTCTCCATGGGTTCTCTTGGTCATTACGATGTGCTTCTATTCCGCTTGTGTGCTTGTGATGCACCCTTGCTTCTAGTCTTATGTTTCGAGAGGTTGTTTTGTTAGTTCTGTCTCCTTTCACTAACGTCGAATTCTCCGTCCTCTAAATGTTGAGTGTTGACCCTGATGGTAAGTTCGGTTTCCTTTCCACCGTTGAGTGTGTGGTACCCTTACTCATGGTATCCTCGATGCATTCTCTGTGGTTGTCGTGTGATTGTGGTCTCCTCTATGATTGCTAGAGTTGAGTTCGTGTTCGGCAATATGCTGAGCTTCTTAGAAATGTTCGGGGTGAAATTGTGGTTTTCCCCTTTGCTTCGTCACTTCTTAGTGGAACTAGGATCCCTTTAACTCGTGATGGTGAAACTTTGAGAGATCTTGGTCCTTGTTCGCAAGTGTTGGTACTTCGTTGAGCTTTTCGAGTTGGTGTAGCTCCCTTGGTGATCTATAGTGGTGCAATTCGAGAAATCGTGGTGAGATCATTCTTTCGATCCTTAGAAAACTTATCCTTCATTCTCCATCTATCGAGACTCTTATGACGTTGTGGCATTTTCCTAGTGTTTTCCCTTTAAGGGGTATAACCTACCGGTCATTTTTATCATCGCAAGCGTGATTTGCATATGTTCGTTCGAAATCGTAGAGTTTCCTACACCGTTATTCTTTAGTACGGGAGTATAAGTGCGATCGTGATGTATCATTCCCGTTTAGACGCTTGTCTTGCGTTAGTTTGGAGCCGATTGATCATGCTAGGTTCGACGTGAATGTTCTTTAGTCGATGCGTGGATTTGTTGCCTGCATGGCGACCAAGTGTTATGAAATTTCTTTGTTCTTCTAGTGTCCACTTGGACACCGTCGATGATTTTGATCAGTTGTGACTTGTGTTCTAGTGCCTTGGAAAAATGTTCCTTGCTCGGCTTCTTATTTTGCTCGGTAGCATGTCTCTTGCATTCGAAATCGCTGGCGCTAGTTTCTCCTTATCGACCATTTGAGCTCTTATCTCGTGTTACCGCTCTCGTTTGTTGTCTCGTAATCCGTTCTTGTGCGACATCGTACCGTCAATGCGGCACATCTAGTGCTCGGAGCAGCAGGTGACAGCAAGTTCCGTTTTTGTGTTCTACGACGTTTCGTCGTGCGCGGCTAGGCATCAGCACGGTTATGTCTCTGTCCCGTCATGCCTTAGTGCAGTTATGCTTCATGTAGCAGGTGTCCCGTTCGACAATTGCGCTGTTATCGCCAATTCAGTCGTATCCTGTTCTGTGGTGTTGTGCGGTCGTAGATCTCTTCGCTCGACTTTTGCTTGACCGTTGTAAGACGTTTTGGTAGCCACTCCTCGGCTTGTCGAAGTCTCGGTATTTCTGAAGTGCGAGCATGATTCTTTCTCTATCGGCTGGTAAGGTATCCGTTATGTCTTTCTTGAACCGTGACCAATTCGATAATCTCCGGTGTGATTTCTTCAAGAGTCGATATTTCGATTGTTGGTCTCATCGATTTTCGTTTCATCCCGAATGCGGAGGACGACGGAGCTGCATGAAGAATCATTCGTGTTTATCAAGCTCGGTATTTTCCTTATGACCTTGACGGTGATCCTAGTGTCCACACCATATCGGGAGTTGTCCCTCTTACCTCTTTGTGTGGCACTCGACTTTCCTTGTGTTGGTGCTTCTCATGGTGATTTTCATGTCTATTTGGTCGTCATGCCATGACTTTAGTTCCTGCGCGTTGGTTCGCGAACGCAGTTGAGAGTCGTAGTTTCAATGTGGCTTCTCCATCGGCTACTCTCGTACATCGTGGGATTCTTTCTCGAACGCTTCGTTAGTAGTGAATTCGAAATCTTGGATTTTGGAAGCAGAGAAGTGACCATATTCCAAACCGCTTCGTGGTATCCTATCGTGGCCACCGTTGTCCCCTTGTTGAGCATGTGGCGTTTATCCTTCTTGTACTACGTGGACGATCTTTCGTGAGGCTTGCGTAACCACTCCTTTTATCATATTGTGTTGTACTTGATCTTATGAAATTCGGTTGAGCGTGTCGCTCCCTCGTGCCTGGTTGTGATGATTCTTGTTGACCGCTTCACCTTCTTGGTTACAAGATTTCGCGATTGTGCGATCGTATCTCTTCGTCGTGTGTACTTGATTGAACGCGATAGATTCCCTTCTAGTGCGAATCTTTTGTTGGAAAGGAGGTTTCATTCCCTTTCGCTGCGTTAGTGCGTTGTTCGTAGCGTGATCATGAAATAGAAAGCATTCGTGGGTTGAAGACTCGTGGGATCGATAAAACGTGGGAAAGTTGGTTGCGAATCATCTTGCGGTCTAGACTTGGTGTGAGTTAGTGCCTTGCCGTGTTGTTGTGTTTGGCACATGCACATTTTGGCGTGTGTGGGTGTGTGAGTCTTGTTGACATCGTGATATATGTTTGACGTAGTGAATTGATTTGAGAAGAGCTACTAGCCATGGCGTCTCAAGGCAAATCACTAAGGTCACTCGGTTACCACGCTAGTATGTGTGCGTGTTGTGTTGTGTTGTGTTGTGTTTCTTCTTTCGCGAAAGTGTTGGTGCATATCATATATATAATATGCTACATAAAAAATTTGTGGGTTATGGGGCATTTGCGTATTTCGTTGGCTACTCACCATCAAATGTTCGACGTACAGAGATTTCGACGTTAGGCGTATCGATGTGCTGGCGTGTCTATGGGTCGTTTGACATTTTCTTAGTTTGGCCTCGCTTTCCGGTGTACCGATGATTGGTATTCAAACCCTTGGAAGAAGAGTGACAGGAGAGTGTGCCATGGTAAGGTAGTGAAGCTGGAGTGTGGGCATCGACATTCAGGATGCATGTTCTTTTGCTCTCACCTAATCGTTGTAATCGTTGCAAGAAGATAGCAAATTCTTTGAGTTTGAGAAAGTCTAAGTTTAAGAAGCTATAGTTCCCTTTCGTTGCTTAGCAATTCCAATCTTGGCCTCGTGTCGGCTTTTCCATATTGTATCGGGAAGTGCCCTTGATCTCCTTAAATCTTGCAAGCCGTTAGCCGCAAGGCGTGTTCGTTGAAATCATGGTGGTAGGTGAACCACCTAACGTTGAGACCAAATCCTTCTTTTGCAAAGATGCACGTTCGGTTGTTGTTCGAGGGACCGTATCGATTTCTGACTAATCTAGTTCTTGCGACGTTGTTGCTAAAGTGGTAGTTGACTTCGGTCCTATCTTGGGAAAATGAAATTCTTCAAGTATGACGGTCGTTTGGTTGGGCTTTCATCCCTCCCTTCCTTCTTTTCTCAATTTCGAGGACGCAATTTGTTTAAGGGGTATGAGATGTAACGACTCGAATTTCTAAATTTATTTTAAAATTCCATATATCGATTTTTACGTAGTCAATCTCTTGAGATGCTTTGAAACATCTATAATCATCGTATGTCGCTTATAGTAAGCCCGGGTGAGTTGAAAATCCCCGGCATGACATTTGTTGATGGTTGATTGTCCGGATAATTCCTTAATCGCATCAAATTATTGACGACCTGATCCGTCTTCCAAATCAGAAATCTTTATTCATGAAAGTCGTAGAGAATTCAATTACAAACCCAACGAGACTTGAATCACCTCAATCAGAGGTCAGACGAAAAAGTTATGAACGTTCTAAGTTTTCTTTTAATTTTCCTTAATGCCGACCGGTACACGTAATGTGGTCGACCGGTTGGGATCGTTCAGTGGGCATTCCAAAGGGCCGCGACTGGTACACGCGATTCGGTCGACCAGTCACCGAATTTCAGAGAGTTGTCCTGGTAAGCCGCGACCGGTACACGTGATATGGTCGACCGGTCGCGAAGGCTAAATTTTGCGCAGAATTGCTTCATTAAGGACATTTTTGGAATTTCAAGTCCTAGGGGTATATATATCAGTGGAGCACGATTTTGCTCCATCCTCTTCATTTTGGGAACCCTAATTCTATCCCTACTCTCTCTACCTCCCTAAATCTCTCCTCTCCCTTCTCTCCTCAAATCGAAGGCCATCCGGGCTCCGAATCAAGTTTTGCGGAGGAGAAATGTCGTTCTACGCGCCGAGGGCTTTCCGGCAACCCAACTTTCATCGCCATCCGTCAAGATTTTGGGTAAGCCTATTTCCTAATGTGGGTTTCTTTCGTTGTGCGTTTAGGATTTGTCGATGTACTCATCGTTGCCGTCATTTTGATGTATATAGGTTCGCAAGTTCGGATTGCGAACTTTTCCGGCGATTGCTCCGGCGAACTTTTCCGGCGACTCTCCGGTGGGTAACTTCTAAATCCTACCTTGTATGCATAGTCGTTCTTTATTCCATTCCATGTTTCGTTAATTCGTCGATTATTGATTTGATGATCTTAGTCGGGTTGTCCTTACATTCGGTTCAATTTTGATTGTCATGTGTTGGGTAGACGAGTATCGTGAAATTGTCATTTGGTGAATTTCGGTCATTCGTGGATCATTGTGTCAAATCAATCCCTTGGAGTAAGTCTAGGCACCTTGGAAGTCTTAGGCACCATGTGTTTGCTAAAATGCCTAAACAAGATAGAGTTGTGTAAATGGGGATGGAATTGTGTCGAATTGTGTCTTGAGGTATAGGGAGACTTGTGGGGTTTAAATGTGGAGGCGTTGTGTTGAAATGAACTTGACTTGGAATTATGGTCAAGTATAACGTGAATTGGGTACCTTATGAACAATCAATGGGAATTGGGATTTTGTAGATAATGGAATGGGTTGCATGGCAAAATGGGTTGTAAATTGTGATGTGTCAACTTGGGTGATATTAATGGAATTGAAGTGGTCTTGTACGTTGGGTGACCCTTAATAATGTCAATTGTGATTCTTGTGGGAATATGACAGGATTGCGATTTCTTGTGGACACTTAAGAGGTTTAGATGGAAGAAGGGAATAGTCATTGTGTCTCGATTTGGGTTGATATTGATGGAGTCATAATGGCCTCGTACGATGGTTGAAATCCTTGGGTGACAAAATATGGAACTTGTGAAATATAACGTGGTGTCTCACATTGGTACGGTCATGGTTGTCATTGTGGTGGTCTTGTAGTTTGGGGTGACTTTCCTTGGTAAGGGCGTGGGAACCTTCGGGAACTTGATCTAGCCTTGGGCTTGTCTTATTGGAATGATGGAAATGTTTTGAATTCACCCAAACATGAAATGAACAAAATGAACGTAATGCACCACCAATACGGGGATGGATCCTATGATGACCACCCTTGGACAATCCCAAAATATTACACTCGAACATAATCAAATGGAACATTGATACATGACATATGATGTTTGTTGGCATACGAGGATCCATCTCGGGTTTGGGAGGTCTTAGTCCCAACCCTTATACTTTCTTTTACATGCCTTTCGGCAATTCACTGGACTATGAGGATACATGCCCCAGGGTGACGGTTTGAGATGGTATCCATCCGGGTTAGGAGGATTTTCCCTATCCCGCGGTATTGCCCGTTAAATTACATTGACGCTACATACGACGCGACGTTGCGACTTACTAGCCTTGGCTAGGGATTTTCTGATAGAGCTACTTGATATGGATACGAGAATGGACTTATGATGGTATTCCCGGGATGGTCACGCCATCCACGACATTGTGCACAATGGGGGTAACTGGAAGCCCTCCCAATGTTACTTGGGGAAATCTAGGTAGGAATTGGGTTAGTTAGTCGGCCAACTACTACCCTCTTCCCTCTATCGAGGTTACTTGACACACTTAGAACGGACTTATGATGGGGTTCCAAGGGACACTTACGATACGAATAAATAACATGCGGAGTGGACTTAAGACGGGATTCCATGGAAATTAACTTATGAAATCCAAGAAAAGGCAATATGCAGTTCCAATATCCTCCAAAGATAAATCAACACCAAATCCACAATATTTATACTTATCAAAGGAAAAAAAATTGTGCGAAGAAATGGTGTTTCACAGTGGTCTTGGTTTGTGTGTGGTGGTGATCTCAGGTGTTGGTTGTGGTAGGATTGGGTCACATATCAGTGTTTGTCTATTGATGAGGTTCTTGGTCACTCCTGTAGTGTGTGCGTGTGTTCACTTCACTGTTGGCTTTACTGTTACTTGGGTTTACACTTAGGGTGCACGATCTCGTGCATGCCTTGTAGTCTTTAGCTGTTACCGTCACTGAGCCGTGGTTTGCTCAGACCCTCCTTCTTTTCCTTTTTCTAGTCTGTGTTGCAGGACTAGCTGGTCTTGGAGTGGAGTCAGCTGCTGGATTTTCTAGAGTTAGGCAGGGCAGTTCCAGCTGCAGCTTACACCCTTATCCTCAGCTTCAGCTGAGCTTTGTTCAGTACTTGTTGTTGGTAGTACTGTTACTCTTGTACTGTAGTTTCGATTTCTGTTCAGTTGCACTTGTAATTGACTTTCTGTACTTCAGTTGTAGCCATTTGGAACCGTTTTACCTTCCGCTTGTATCTTATATCTTGTACAGTGTAATGAGAAGATGGACAGAATGTATTGATACGACAAGTAGTGATCCCCCTCTGCATTTATTTAAATGGTTTAAAAAAATGGTTTGAAAATCTAGGGCGTGATAGACTAACAATTGGTATCACAGCTTTGTGCTTTTCTTCTTGGTCATTTTTGTTTTTGATCTTATACTCGACTTAACCGTCTAGAGCAAAAGATCCAATGGCAACCAATTTTCTTCAAGGTTCATCTATATTGACACCTCCTATTTTTCATGGTTCAAATTTTCCATCTTGGAAAAATAGGATGCGCGTCTTTGTCCAATCCGTGGACTATGATCTTTGGATGATCATAGAAAATAGATTTATCTTGCCTAGGATAGATATAGATGATATTTCTAGAATTAAATCATTCAGTGAATGGAATGTTCATGATGCACAATGTTTTAATTTGAATGGCAAAGCCATTAATATTCTATTGAGTGCATTACATGTAAACATTTCTAGAATATTCTCTTCCTTTGATTCGGATAACGATATTTGGAGATGCCTAGTCTCTTTGTTTGAAGGTTCAAATGATGATGTGCTAATGGTAACAAAGAAGAAGATGCTCCTATGGAAAAATGCCTCATGGTTAAAAGCAATGAGGTACATTCTACTTCTTCTACTTGTAGTGATAATTTGCAAGTTAATTTTGATGTCTTAATGAATGAATATGAAAAATTGACTTGCAAATATAAGGAATTAAAAACCTTTTCTAAGGAGATATCTTTTGAGTTTGATGAAATATTGAAAGAAAAGGAACTATTAGAAAAGGAGTTAGATGATTTGAGATGTTCTTATAATGAGAAAATATCTTTGTTTGAGGAAAAAGAGAAGAAACTTATTGATGAGATTCATGTGCTTAAAAGTAGTAGTGCTAGAGATACACCTAGGTTTGTGATAGGTACGGTAACGTACCTATTTCTACTCTTTAACTTCATATTTTAGTGAATCCCGAAGCATGTTACTAATAAAATTTGTCGTAGTTTGTTTGTTTCGAACGATTTCAGGAAATAAAGGAGATATGGCTTACCATGGAGCATTTTGGAGACATTGGGATGCTAAGGAATATTTGAAGATCTAGTTAGAGAAGCATGGGAGGAGAAGACATGGCTCAAAAGACCAAAGAAGCAAAAATCTGCCACTGTCGTCTGGACGAAGCCTTCACGTCGTCCGGACGATGCAGCCAGGAAAGCTCCAATATTGCTCAAAACCTTTAGTCCGGACGACACTAGACCTATAGTCCGGACGAACCATGCAGAACCTTATTTGTGCTCAAACGTGACCGTCGTCCGGACGACGCGTAGGTCTCGTCCGGACGAAACCCGCTCCACTTGGTTTTTAAATTTAAATTTTGAATGTAATTAAGGTGGGGATATATAAGTATTATTGGGTGGAGAGAGAGAGACGTTTTTTACTGGATTTTGAAAGGGATTTCCACCATTGGAGAGAAAAGATTGAGGCTTAGATCTAGAATGGAATTGAAGAAGAGCTCTTGGATTTCCATGGCA
>NMUG010004419.1:0-13890 GCA_002855965.1 Monotropa hypopitys | reverse complement strand
CTGAACAGAAATAAGTTAAAACAATTATTTTACCTTTGGCCGAAGCGTGATTAGCCGAAGGGTGAATGATCAAAGCTAAAAATGTGTTTGCCAAACAGGTACTGATACGAACAAGGCCTTGCCGAACTGGTACAAATCCTTGCCGAAGGAAAAACTGATAGTCTGGAAGTCTAAGTATGAACTGCCGAAGTGAAACAAGTATGACCGAAGCTTGATCAGTGGTTTTGAGGTGATTGATTGAACGGCCAAGGCTTGCCGAACAACAAATTGAAGTGGATATGTATGGCAAAAGGTTTGCTGAACACTTGAGTACAAGGTCAGGGCTTGCCGAGCTCCTGGAGTAAAGTCCAGAGCTTTGCCGAACACTATCGCTTCGGTCAATTTCTAGAGAGAGAAGGTCTGGATGTTCTCAAGCTGAAGTTGTAACCAAAATGAAATGAATGGTTCGGTATTTATAGATTTTAAGAATGCAATAATGATCCGAACGTTGGCAGACCAACAAACGGCGCCACTCACCGAGAGTGGGCCCCACCGGCCGCTCAGTCTAGGCCTCTAGGCTGAAGACCTATGCCCACCAGCCGCACAATTTAGCTTCTTCTGTCGGAAATGGAAGATGACGTCAGTCCATTCAGGACCTTTGTCTTCTTCTGACAGATGGCTGTCCAGATGGACTGCCCACATGGCCGCGCTGCCACGTCCGAGCTGACCTGGCCGGACTGCCAAGTGATCATCTGAGCTGACCGAACCTCCACCTGGCCGGACTCCTAATCCGGACTCCTACTGCTCGGCAACTGCTCGGCCGGACCCTTAACTGGTCGGCAACTTCAAATTGGACTCCTAAACTTACTTTTCTTTCACTTAGGCCCCTGATTAAATCTCTTCTTTATATTCCATGATTTCAGGGTTTGAATAAATATCAAAAATTCCACAAAAATTACTAAGATTCATATTTACTTAAATAAATATTTTTATTTAATATTTTCTAGGATCGGAGTCTCACAAGTTGCGTGAACAATTCGAGAAGCTAGAGCAAGGTTCGATGTCGGTGAATCAGTATGCTACAAAGTTCCAGTCATTGGCTAGGTTCGCCCACGATTGGGTGAATACCGAGGAGAAGAAATGTAAGCGGTTTGAGAAGGTCTTACATCCAAACATTCAGTGTTTGGTTGTGGGTCATCGTATCCGGGTTTATGCAGACTTGGTGGAGTGCGCCAGGTTGATCGAGTCAAATATGGAGCCGGTCAAGGAAGTGAAAGTTTGGGAGCCTAGAAGGCAGTTTTCAGGATCGAGCAGTTCCTCGGGCAGTTTTGGAAGGAATAGATTGGGTGAGCCTTCTCATTTTCAGCGGAGTCAGAGATCGCAGTCACAGGGAAATCGCCATGGTGTGTCTTTCTGACCAGAGATAGTGTGTCACAGGTGCAATCAGCCGGGTCATGTTCGTGCCAATTGTTCTCTGCCAGTTTGTTATGATTGTGGCCAGCCTGGTCACATCTCCAAGGCATGTCCTACCAAGGGAAGTGAGCGTAGCGAGACGGGCTCAGTTCAGCAGCCCCGTCAGACTCAGCCACCGCAGTAGTAGAAATAGCAGTTCCAGCGAACTCCTGTACCTTCCAGTCAGGGTTCCAGATTTGTGCGGAGAGGTTCATCTGGGCCAGGGCAGTTTTCTGGTCAGCGCAGTGGAGAAGGTCAGACACCGATGACACCGGGCAGAGTCTATGCAGTTCCAGCGATGGAGCAGCCAGTTGCTACGGAGGTGCCAGAAACTTCAGTTGTGCGTGGTATGATTCTCATTTATCATTCTTGGGCATCTGTTCTTATTGATTCGGGCGCTTCGCATTCCTTTTTGGCTTTCTCATTTTCATCAGCGTTGGGGTTAGAGTTGGAGGTGTTTGATCCTCCTCTTGTAGTTGAGTCACCTGTAGGAGGTCGCATTCCGTTGAGCTATATTTGTCGTCAGTGTGAGACGACTATTGAAGATCGACGATTCACTTTCGATTTCATTGTTCTTAATGTGGCTGGTTTCGATCTCATCTTGGGCATGGATTGGCTATCTTCTCATCATGCCACTATTGATTGCTACCGACGCCGAGTTCTTATTCGCGATGCGGGCGGGGAGTATTTTTATTTCCATGGAGATCGTCGAGAACCATTGACATCCGTTCTTCTTGATCCTACGGAGTATCCTTCGATTCATTGCATGCTTGCTAGTTTGTCTTTGGATGATGACGTTTCGGGCCGTGTTGAGTTGCCGTTGGTGGTTGGTGACTATTCGGACGTCTTTCTAGAGGAATTGCCGGGCTTGCCTCCTATTAGAGATGTTGAGTTTTCTATTGATCTTCTTCCAGGATCTGCGCCTATATCTGTTCCTCCGTATAGATTTGCACCAGTCGAATTGAGGGAGTTGAAGTCCCAAATAGAAGAGTTGTTCAAGTTAGGTTTCATCCATCCTAGTTCTTCTCCTTGGGGAGCGCCTGCCTTGTTTGCGAAAAAGAAAGACGGAATGCTTCGTTTGTGTATTGATTATAGGAAGCTGAAATGTGTCACCGTTAAGAATCGTTATCCTATACCGAGAATAGATGATCTATTCGACCAATTGAGGGGTTCGACTTTCTTTTCCAAAATCGACTTGTGATCCGGTTATCACCATTCCTAAGACTGCTTTCCGTACTCGCTATGGGCATTTTGAGTTCGTGGTTATGCCATTTGGGCTAACCAATGCGCCAGCTACTTTTATGGATTTGATGAACCGCATCTTTCGTCCTTATCTCGATCAGTTTGTGGTGGTGTTCGTGGACGACATTTTGGTGTATTCGGCTACTTTCGAGGAGCATGGTGAGAATCTTCGTATTGTTCTTGGGCTTTTGAGGGAGCACCGATTGTATGCGAAGCTGAGCAAATGCAAGTTTTGGTTGTCCGAGGTAAAGTTCTTGGGTCATGTTGTGTCCCAGGAAGGAGTTTCAGTGGATCCAGTGAAGATTGATGCCGTTGTTTCTTGGCCGAGGCCGACGAATGTGTTCGAGGTTCGTAGTTTCTTGGGTCTTACTGGTTACTACCGTCGATTCGTTCTTGATTTTTCTCGTATTGCCGCTCCTATGACTCGCTTGATGCGGAAAGATATTCGTTTTGTTTGGGATGACGCTTGTGAGGCCGCTTTCGAAGATTTGAAGGGACGTCTGACCTAATCGCCTATTCTGATTGTGCCGGAGAGAGGAGTGGGTTATTCCATTTATTGTGATGCATCTCGGGAAGGTTTGGGTTGCGTTCTCATGCAAGGTGGAAAGGTAGTCACGTATGGTTCGAGGCAATTGAAGATGCACGAAAGAAACTATCCGACACATAATTTGGAGCTTGCCGCTATTATTTTTGCTTTGAAGAGTTGGCAGAACTACCTGTACGGCGAGAAGTTCGAGGTATTTTCGGATCATAAAAGTCTCAAGTACTTATTTACGCAAAAAGAACTCAATTTGAGGCAACGTCGATGGATGGAGCATCTTAAAGATTATGATTTCGAGCTTCAGTATCATCCGGGGAAAGCAAACGTGGTTGCGGACGCCTTGAGTCGTAGGACTTGTCGCCTAGCTCATTTAGCTATTCATGATTGGAAAAGCGTTTCGGGTCTGGGTGATTTCGTTTTGCATGCCGAAGACATTGGAGGTGGTGCTACTTTGTGCGACTTGACCGTTCATTCAGAGTTATCTCGACGTGTGATTGATGCGCAAGCTACTGATGATGAGACTTTAAGAGTTCGTTCTAGATGTGTGGATGGTGAGGCTCTAGTTGGTTGGGCTATTTTCGAAGATGGCAGTGTTCGTTTCAAAGGGAGGCTTCTTGTACCGTTGCAGTGCCGACATGAAATTCTTCACGAGTTTCATCATTCTCCTTTCGCAGTGCATCCGGGTGGCGATAAGATGTACCATTCTGTTCGTCGTCAGTTTTGGTGGCCGGGGATGAGGAAAGATATTGCGATGTTCGTAATGAGATGCTTGACTTGTCAACAGGTGAAGGCGGAACACCAGCGTCCAGCAGGTTTGTTGCAGCCGTTGCCAGTTCTAGAGTGGAAGTGGGATCACATTACCATGGATTTCGTTTCGGGTTTGCAGAGATCTCAGGAGGGGAAGGATGCCATTTGGGTTGTCGTTGACAGATTGACCAAATCTGCTCACTTTTTGCCGATTCGTTTGTCGCAGTCAGTGGATTCTTTGAGCCGTTTGTACATTCGCGAGGTTATCCGTCTCCATAGAGCACTGTTGTCTATTGTTTCCGATCGCGATCCGCGCTTTACGTCTCGCTTCTGGAGAAGTCTGTAGAAAGTTTACGGTACCGACTTGCATTTCAGCACCGCTTTTCATCCGCAAACCAATGGGCAATCGGAACGCACGATTTAAATCTTGGAAGATATGCTACGGGCTTGTGTTCTAGACTACCTTAGTAGTTGGTGGGAGTGTTTGCCGTTGGTCGAGTTCGCGTATAACAACAGTTACCAATCTAGCATTGGTATGGCACCGTTCGAAGATTTGTATGGTCGTCCGTGTTGATCGCCAGTTTGTTGGACCGAAATTGGAGATTCTGGAGTGATGGGTCCGGAGAGTGTGCAATTAGTTACCGAGCAAGTAAAGAAGATTCGTCAAAGATTGTTAGCAGCTCAAAGCCGTTACAAAAGTTATGCCGATAACCGTCGTCGACCGTTGTCTTTCGAAGTGGGCGATCATGTTTTCTTGAAGGTGTCTCCTCGCCGAGGGACATCTCGCTTTGGGAAGAAGGGGAAGCTAGCACCGCGTTACATTGGTCTGTTCGACATCATTGAGAAAGTTGGGGAAGTTGCCTACCGTTTAGCGTTACCGTATACTCTTTCGAATATCCACGATGTTTTCCATATTTCTATGCTTAGGAAATATGAACTAGATCCTTCTCACGTCTTAGATTGGTCTACGCTAGCATTGGAAGCCGACGTTTCGTATGAAGAGCAACCGTTACGTATCTTGGACACACAAGAGAAGAATTTACGCGGAAAATCGATTGTGTTAGTGAAAGTCCTTTGGAAGAACCACGGTTTGGAAGAAGCGACTTGGGAGAGATGTGACGAGATGGTGGAGAAATATCCTATACTTTTCGAATAAGGTAAACGGTTCGAATCTTTTCTATCGCACTTTTGTTTTAATAAATTTCGAGGACGAAATTCTTTTAAGAGGGGGAGTTTGTCACACTCCAAAATTTTTATATAAATTATAAATATATTTTAAATCATCGTATAATATTCCGTACAATAATTAGGAAGTTCTACGTATATTGATCGTTAGAAAATCGTCGAAACCTTGTCGGAAGTGTGCTCGGGAAACAAACTCAGAAAAATAATCTTTTTCTTCTCCACGACCGGTACACCACATATCGTCGACCGGTCGTGGCATTTCAGTGAGTTTTGGGAAATCCGATTTTCTTCTTCCCAACCGGTACACCATATATCGTCGACCGGTCGTGGAATTTCAGTGAGTTTTGGGAAGTTTGATTTTCTTCTTCCCGACCGGTACACCATATCTCGTCGACCGGTCGTGGAATTGCAGAGAGTTATGCGAAGTTGGATTTTCTTCTTGCCGACCGGTACACCTGATGACGTCGACCGGTCGCCGCGTACAGATTTTCCGTTTTTGCAGATTCATTAAGGGTAATTGTGTCTTTTCAAGGGGGTCCATATATATACAAACTAGGGTACGAATTCACCCCATTTGCATCAGATTGTCTCTCTCTCTCTCTACCTCCTAAAACCCTAACTCTCTCATTCTCTACCTTCTCTCTTCGATTCGAAGCTCCTAAGGCGATTTCCGGGAGATTTGCGGAGCATTAACGTTGTAGAGGGCGTTCCAAGCTTCGCAGTGGTGGTTCTCTTTTGCGTTGGTGTGTAGGGCTCCAAGTCAAGGTTGTGTGTACCTATTCTTGAGGTAGGGGATTCTAAACATGTGTCTTCATATCTTTGTTATACACCTCATTATCTTCATGATTTTGTGTTAGAGAATTGAGTGTTTGGGTAGGGTTGAGTCTAATATCGATTGGGTGTCTTAATCTCGTCAAGGGTGGTGGTATTACATGTTTCTAGGTTCCTAAAGATTTCAATTTCATTTATTTTTAATCGTAATCGAAAAGCCCCAAATTTATTAAAAACCTAGATTTTGGACTTTGTGTGGAAAATTAGGGAAAAGCCAATTGGAACCTAAATTCATGCAATTCACCAAGTATTGTTCATTTTGATATGTGGGAACCCATGTGAATTGTGATAAATTGACTTTCAATTGTTGAACGAATCATAGAAAGAATATTTATGGAAATGGTATTGTGGCATTGGCCCTTGACTCTATAGGAGGATATGATTCATGATGAGTGGCTATTGATATGGGTTGTATACCATGGGTGGATTGTGTTAGCACCCACGACATTGCGCAATGGGGGGTTGTCTGGCCCCTCCCAACGTGTTGGGGAATGCAAGGAATTGACACGTTTAGTGGTTGACGAGAAAGAAAAGCATATGAGAAAAACTTGTATATCTATAAGAAATCTTGGAAAATGTTTACTCCCTTTTACTTGTTGGTCGCACTTCAATATGTGATCTTACTTCTATGCTTGCACCTTTTCTCTTTGTGTATTCAATCATATGAAATCTTGTTTGGGATTTTCCTACTAGGCGTGGCCTAACCCTCTCTATTTTTAGGGAAGGAACCTATGGTATAGCTTGGTGGATTCAAGCATGATTTGAAGAAGCGTTGGAGCATTGGTCTTATGGATGGACTTGTTTTTCATCTTTCCTTTATATTTGTTGTTTTGTAAGAATTAACACCCGGACATGTATTTCTTTCCAAACCCATGTGATGTGTGTGGCATGGATCATTTAAATGTTTGTGAGAATGGTGATGATTGTGGATTAGACTTTTTATGCATGTGCTCTAATATCTCCATTTTATATCCTTCAAAAAAAATATGGTTTCAAATTTTAAGGGTGTTACACGGTTACCCCAGCAATTGTGCGGCAGGTCTGCCGAGCTGCAGGGTCAAGTCCCATCCTGACTGACCAGCCGACTGACACAGATGGGACAACTCGTCGCAGGTTAAGACTGTCCTGGCAGAGGGCTCAGACCTGACCTTGATGGGACAACTCCCTGAGTTATTCGGTAGGTTTAAGGAAAGATCAAATCAAGCATTGAATGCTCCTAACTACCCCCAACCCCTCTGGATCCTTATATAAGCAACCCTTGAGAAGCATTCATTTCCCACCAAACATTTTCCCTACATTCAATCCTGGAGAGAGAAAGAGAAGCATTTTCCCGAAGTTCTAGTGCTCGGTAAAACCTTAGCCGAACACTTAGAATATTTTCTAAGTGCAGCAGTCCTCCGGACCGTTAGTACCACCAGAAACTCCACCAGTCTTAGCTCGGCCAACCATTCGGCAGACCAGCAGGACCCCACTGACCGAACCAGTTTCCCCGAGGTGCTCGGCTTGGCAGTAGCTTGCTAAAGCAACCCTTGAGAACTCAGGTAAGCCCTTAATACTTCAGCCATGTTTCTTCACGTTTTTGTCCCCATCCTTGTTCGGCAAGTCCATCAAATGGCTTGGCTGCACTAAACCTTGCTCGATAGCCTTCCCTTGGTTTTACCGAAGCAACCCAAACCTATTTGCTTTAGATCGAAAGCTCGTGCTTTGCTCAATCAAGCCAGGCAAACTCTTATTAACCCTCCGACTGAACTAACTTCAGCTCGGCAAGCATGCCAGACCATCCCATATGCACCCCTGACCTTCCCGTATCATTTGCCGACCTCCCACTTGCCAGAGCACTTCTGTTCGGCAAAAGGGACAGTCTGCCTCTGAACGTTTCTAGCTATTTGAGCTCATCTAAGCATCCAGTAGCTCGGGCAATAAGCCCTGAGGCCATTTGACCACCTTATTGTCCTTTTTGACCAATTGTTGTGCCCGAAGCACCATTTCCCGTGGTACCATGAGTCCACCAGTACCCCATTGTTGGCATCTCAGCAAAGCTTTTGCTCGGCAGAGCCCTTGCTCGGTAGAGCATCTTCTCGGCAGAACTCCTACTCGACAGAGCTCAGCTCGGGAGAGCTTCTGTTCGGCATAGGACCCTTCGGTCCAGGAGACTCGAGAACCTTAGTTAATAAATGTGTCATCACCAACCGGCCACTGTCCTATGGACAGAAGGCCTTCGGTCACTTGTGTTTTCAAGAGCTCGGCCAACTGGCCAGAGTAGCCTAGCCACTTTGAGTCGGCAGCTCAGCTCGGCACAGCTTTGTTTAGTTCGACAGTAGCCTTAGTTGCTCGGCAGAAAGCTTAGTTGAGTTCCTTATGTTTTATGGTAGATTTAAAGTGTTAATTCGAAGAGAAATCAACCTAGGAAAAAGGTGATTCTTTACATGCCTAACTTACTTGTACTTTTCCTCACTTGCTCACTCATTTTACAAATTACTGTTAAGGCTATTGAGCCCGGAAAATCTATTATGTTATTACTCTTGCAAAAGGAAAGAGAAAGAGCTTGTGAAAAACCTTTTATACATGGATAAGCATAATGTGGAAAATGTTTTATCTGATTGTCAGCACAGACATGACATGGCCATGGAATACGGTCACAAACGGATAAGAGACCGAATGCTGGGGGTAGGGTCAGATACCATGCATACAGGGACAGGCTATAAGGTAGGACCAAACCAGATGGTCATCGGATGATATCATACCGCTTTGCAAATTATGGGATAGCTCCCCTTGTTTCTGGTACCGTGGAGGCTGTAATTGGTTGGCTTGATTAGACTGGTTGACAGTCATACTTTTCGGGTGGAATGCCCAAAGCAATCAATATGCACTTGTTGCAGGTTCATGCGTGAAAGATGCCAAAAATACCAGAATGGATCAATGATACTACTCTTGAGGCCATTGAGCCACTCATACTATGATTATCTAGAAATGATTTACTGTAGAAAATGACTTGTTTGTCCATGAAACTAGTAATTTGGGTATATATTGAATTCATCCTAG
This sequence comes from Monotropa hypopitys, assembly GCA_002855965.1. NCBI lineage: Eukaryota > Viridiplantae > Streptophyta > Magnoliopsida > Ericales > Ericaceae > Monotropa > Monotropa hypopitys. The sequence continues at coordinate 4,871 of NMUG010004419.1, read as the reverse complement.
CTTTATAGCTTATGCGTTTTTCTAAACCTCTTTTCAGGATTTGAGGAGCAGGAATAGGAGCAGTTGGAGTTTTTATATCTCAGCTTTTAATTATCATATGTATCAGCCCATAGGGCTTGTTTTGTATCTCTAATTCAGATTAATGAACTGATGTGGGTAATATTTCCTTAGTGATGCACTCTCTGGGTTATTTCACGCTTTTTTGCTATTATTCAATCTAAAATTATTCGATGAATCCCTAAACTCATTAAACAGGGTCGTTAGCGAGCTTGCTCGTTGACTGGTCATGACTCATGTGAGATTGGGTCGTAACAATAGTGGTATCAGAGCACGAGTTTTCGGATTTCGAACAAACCCATAGCTAGGACCAAGGAACTCACTAGCTACGATAGAAAAATCTGTTAAAACTTGGAGATGAACTTATTTTATGTCTGTTTGCACGTGTTTTAGCCATGTCTAGCAGCAGTGGCAGCGGTTATGCTAGCAGCGATTTCTCTAACATCGATTCTGAAAGCGATCACGAGGTAGCACCATCTCCAGTAGTACCAGAGGAAGTAGAGGAAATCTACATAGTAAACAAAGGTGTTGAAGAACAGGCACACGCCAATTAGGTAATAATCACTTCTAATCTTGTGGCCCAAGTGGTAGTGCATTTCGAAGATAACTCGGAAGAAGAAGTTCGGGGAATGATCAATTATCACCTACAACTATTAGAGCGAGCTTGTGTGGTAGCAAGAGCATCCATACAGGATTGGGACTTCGAGTACCTCATGGAGGGAGCAAGGAATCGAGTCCTATACGGCAATAACAGTGATGCCCCACCGGAGGAAGAGGAAATAGCTGAGGAAGAAGAAGAGGCCATGGAGTGGCACAATCAAGGTTGGGACCTCGATTTAGAGAATGTTCTCGAAGAAGACCCCGATGAGGATTCGAGTGAGAATGAAGAAGACGAGGAAGACATTGATATTGATCGTGAGGAGTGGATTTACCCGCCCTACGAATGGCCGAACTACTCGGATAGCGAGTAGCATTATTAGTCTTTTATTATCATCTGGCATGTTTAGGATTTCAGTTTCATGATGAACTCTTATTACTGTGATGAATTAATCATACCCTTTCTCATATCGCTAACTGGAGAATCTTTTCGGAAGCAGAATGGTTAACACTCGCAACAACGGTCAAGGAAAAAACCAAGGGAACAATGAAGTAGCTGAGCTACGCGATATGGTCAGAATGTTGGCTGGAATTGTTCAAACGCAGCAGGAAATGCTCAATCAATACCTCAACCATCCAGGACTTGTGAATGAGCCACCTAACCCCGAAGAGGAGGCACTGGTCGATCCAATCGAACAAGCGGCTAACTTCGCAGCAGTGAAAGAATTTCTGAAGCTGAAACCCCCTACCTTCCAGGGAGGAATGGATCATGTAAAAGAAAATGAGTGGATTGCAGCTCTAGAGAAGAATTTTCGACTACTGAGATGTTCTGATCAACAGAAGGTGGAGGTCGAATCATATCTGCTGGATGGAGAATCAAACCGTTGGTGGAATCTAAAGAATATCGTGGAGCTAGAGATGAACTGGGAAAGGTTTCTATAAATTCTTCGTGAGAAATTTATGCCGAGGGAAATGCAGACTGCAAAGAGGATGGAGTTCGAGCACCTCAAGCAGCGAGGGATGATAACGGTGGCTGCCTATGAAACCGAGTTCATAAATCTTGCTGCTTATGCTCCATACCTAGTAACATCAGAGAAAATGAAGGCGAGATGTTTCGAGGATGGACTGAAGCCGGAGATTCGAAAGGTAGTCCGACCCCTTTAACTGCCAACTTATGCTGATGTTCTGGACCGAGCCTTGTTAGTCGAACAGGACGTAGAAGAGACGAGGCAATATCTAGAGCGGAAGAGGCAAAATCAAGGACCCATAAAAGTTGGTCCGCAGAAGAAGGCAAATTTTGGAGGAAGGAGAGATGATGAAAGGAGAATGGGAAACCAAGGCGGGGGAAACTGAGTACCCTTAACATGTTTTGGTTGTGGCCTGGAGGGCCATTTCAAGAAGGATTGTCTGAGGCCAGCAATGGGAGCCAATGTGATACCCGTGTGCACACCAAGAAACAACCATCAAGACAACCGGAACTAGCGTCAAAGAAAAGCTTTCGCTTTAGTTCCCGTAGATCCTCGAAACGACGAAGCAGTGGTGGCAGGTAGAATTCTTGTCTGTGGAATTCCTACCTATGCTTTATTTGATTAAGGTTCTACTCACTCGTTCATTTCAAAATCCCACTCTCAGAAAATCAGTAGAAATATTGAACCGTTAGGATTTGACTTGCTCGTATCTCAACCCATGAGCAAGGGAGCCGTGTGCTCATCTCTTCTAAGGAACTGCGACATTTCCATGAATGAAACTCGTACCACTATTGACTTAATCCCTCTAGCTATGTCCCATTTCGACACGATTGTTGGAATGGATTGGTTATCCCAATTCAAGGCCAAGATCGATTGCGCAAGGAAGTGTATAATCTTCGTAGGACTCGAAGAAAAAGAAGCCAGGCTCGAAGGAGAAAGAGTCACATCACCCCCATGTTTTGTGTCTATGGCACGTACTCGTCGACTTTTGCAGAAAGGATGTCGAGGTTACATTTGCAGCATTTTGTCTACAATACCAAGTACTCATTCGATATCCGATATCCCCGTAGTTCGTGATTTTTTCGATGTTTTTCTCAAAAACTTGCCAGGAATGCCCATTGATCGAGAGGTAGAGTTTAGTATCGAGACTATTCTAGGAAGCCAGCCAATATCTAAAGTGCCCTATCGAATGGCACCCGTAGAACTAAAGGAATTGAAGGCGCTACTTCAAGAACTAGTAGATAAAGATTTCATCCGACCTAGCTCATCACCATGGGGAGCACCAGTTTTACTTGTCAAGAAGAAAGACGGAACGATGCGGCTCTACATCGACTATCGAGAGCTGAACAAAGTCACCATCAAGAACAAGTATCCGTTACCAAGAATTGACGATTTATTCGACCAACTGCAAGGAGCCAAAATGTTCTCAAAGATTGACCTTTTTTCTGGATACCACCAGCTCAAGGTTAAGGCAGAAGACGTAGAAAAGACAACTTTTCGTACCAGATATGGTCATTTCGAATTCTTAGTTATCCCATTTGGCGTCACCAATGCACCTGCAACGTTTATGGACCTGATGAACCGGATATTCACCAACTATCTAGACGACTTCGTAATCGTGTTCATTGATGATATTCTCATCTACTCCAAGAACGAAGAGCAGCATGCAGAGCACCTGTCAATCATTTTGCAGACCTTGAAGGAAAGGAAGCTTTACGCCAAATTCAGCAAATGCGAGTTCTGGCTCACAAAAATCTAATTTCTCGAGCACATCATCGCCGAACATGGAATCAGTGGACCCTCAGAAGATAGGAGCAATTCAAGAATGGCCCAAGTCAACCTTAGTAACCGAAGTTCGTAGTTTTCTTGGACTCGCTGGCTACTACCAAAGATTTATCAAAGACTTTTCGAAGATCGCAACCCCTATGAATGAACTAACAAAAAAAGGAGAGCCATTTGTTTGGACAGAGACCAGGGAAGGAAGTTTCCAGGAGCTGAAAAAGCGACTCACGACAACACCTGTTCTTGTTCTACCTCAGGAAGGAGAAGACTTTAAAGTCTACAGCGACGTGTCACTCAGAGGACTCGATTGTGTTCTAATGCAGCAAGGTCAAGTTATTTCTTACGTTTCCCGACAGCTAAAGCCTCACGAGAAGAACTACCCAACTCATGATTTGGAACTAGTCGCAGTAGTATTCACTTTGAAGATTTAGCGCCACTATCTTTATGGAGTCACCTGCAACTTATTTACCGACCATCAGAGCTTGAAGTATCTTTTCACCCAGAAGGAGCTGAATCTCAGACAACGAAGATGGCTGGAGTTGATGAAGGACTACGATCTCAACATTCAGTATCACCCTGGAAAAGCCAACACTGTTGCAGACGCCCTAAGCAGAAAAGGAAAGAAGGAGCTCGATCATCTACAGCTTGGACATCTCAATACCATCGTTGCAGAACCAACTATTTTAAGAGAAATCAAGTCAGGATAAAGGAACGACCCAAAGCTCATGAAGATCAGTGAAGGAATCAATCCAGAAAGTGAATTCTCCCTCGTGAATGGAGTTCTCCGATTTCGGAATCGATTATGTATCCCCGACAATGAAGAAATCAAGAAGAAGATCATGGATGATGGCCATCACTCAAAGTTCGTGATTCACCCCGGTCAGACGAAGATGTACCAGGACCTAAAGAAGTCTTATTGGTGGATGGGAATGAAGCGCGATATAGCCAACTACGTCAGTCGATGCTTATAGTGCCAACAGATCAAATCTATTCGTCAGAAGCCCGCCGGATTATTGCAGCCATTACCTATTCCGAAGTGGAAATGGGAGGATATCACCATGGACTATGTCATAGGATTACCGTGTTCCAAGAAGGGCAACAACGCTATTTGGGTCATAGTAGATAGTTTAACCAAGTCTGCTCACTTCATTGCAATCAAGAACACTTATTCGATGGACCAAATGGCAACCACCTACCTTCAAGAAATCAATCGACTACACGGCACACCAGTATCCATTACGTCCGATAGTGACCAACAATTTGTATCTAGATTTTAGAGATCACTCCGGAAGGCAATGGGAACAGCACTCAATTTTAGCACAGCCTTTCACCCTCAAACGGATGGCCAATCAGAAAGAACCATCGAAACGCTAGAAGACTTGTTGCGAGCCTGTGCGTTGGAATTTCAAGGAAGCTGGGAAGAGCACCTACCACTAGTAGAGTTCGCCTCCAACAATAGTTACCAAG
>NMUG010004418.1:0-13890 GCA_002855965.1 Monotropa hypopitys | reverse complement strand
CCATTGTAGTGAAGGCCTTGACCAGAGGCTGGTGCAGACGACTGCTGAAGAGACGATCAAGTGGTGAACCCATGAGGGTATTGTGCTAGGACCGACAGAAGTCTGGCGGATGACTGCTGGAGGCTCGACCATTGTAGCGAAGTCCTTGACCGGAGGTCGGTGCAGACGACTACTGGAGGCTTCACCAAGGAAGGGTCCGTGACCGACAGAAGCCTGACAGATGACTGTCGGAGGCTCGACCAAGAGAAGGATCTCTGACCGACGGAAGTCTGACAGATGACTGTGAGAGGCTCGACCAAGAGAAGGGGAGCCGACTGAAGGGTTGAGGCTGTCGGAAGCTGGTGGGATGCACTCAACAAATGGGAAAAAAATATTTTTATACAAATTAGTGGTAATATTTCCTAAGCTTGAGGGCATTCCAGGGTTTGCCAATAGGCATGCCGTCCAACTCCTCCAGTCTGTAGGCTCCTTTGCCGACGACTTTGCTGATTCTGAACAGACCCTCCCAGTTGGGCATGAGCTTCTACTTTTTGCTTTTTAAGACCACCTTCCGGAGCACTAGTTCATCTGGTTTGAATATCCAGAGGCAGACATTATGTTGAAGCCCCTAGCTACCTCTTGTTGATAGAAGGCCAGTCTGATCCTGGTTGACTCCCCCTTTTCTTCTGCGAGGTCCAGGTCGGCAGCTAGGGCGGAGTCGTTTGTTGGCTGATCAAAGTATTGTGTCCGGATGGTGGGGAAGCCCGCCTGGATAGGGATGATGGCCTCCACGCCGAAGGCCATAGAGTATGGAGTCTGACTTGTTGACCGACGTGGAGTGATCCGGTAGGCCCATAGTACATGTGAGAGCTCTTCTTCCCATTTCCCCATCTTCGACTCCATCCTTCTCTTGATTCCGACTGAGATGGTTTTATTTGATGCTTCGGCCTGACCGTTGCATTGTGGATAGTAGGGGTAGAGTTGAAGAATCTGATGCCGAGCTCATCACATGTGTTGGAGACCAGATCGTCGACGAACTGGGTGCCGTTGTCCGGCACAATGGCATATGGAATGCCGAACCTGGAGACGACGTTCTTCCATATGAAACGTTTGACGTCGGCAGCTGTGATGGTGACGAGTGGTTCAGCCTCAACCCACTTGGTGAAGTAGTCAGTTGCCGTGATGAGGAACTTGAATCCACCCGGAGCAGTTGGAAGCTTGCCGACGATATCAATGCCCCATTGGGCGAACGGCCAAGGACTGGTGATTGGTTGAAGGTCCTCAGTCGGACAGTGGATCTACGGCGCAAATAACTGGCACTTGTGGCATGTTTTGACATAGTTTTCAGCGTCGCTTCGCATCTTTGGCCACCAGTACCCCTGGGTTATTGCTCGGCGGGCTAGAGACCGCCCGCCGGAGTGACATCCCCCACTGCCAGATTGTAATTCTTTCAGGATCACTGGAACCTGAGCCGGGTGGACACAAAGCAGATAGAGGCCGGTCCTGGACCGTCGGTAGAGGGCCTCCGTCGGGGACAGCCAAAAGTTTGCTGCTTTGCAACAGACACGATGGGCCTCTTGACGATCCTCTGGCAAAGTATCTGATTTGAGAAAGGCCAGAACCTCGTCCATCCATTTGGATCCGTCGGATATCTTGTTCACTTCCATGACCGGAGGCTCATGACTTGGTTGAGAGATAATGCTGAAGGAGATTGAACGCTGGCCGGTGAGAGAGCAAGCGGAGGCCAGCTTCGCGAGGGCATCGGCATGGGAGTTGTATTCTCTCGAAATCTGTTCAATTCGGAAGGTCTTGAACTTTTTGATTCTTCTAGGGCAGATCTGAGGTACTTGCACATACGATCGTCTCGAGCACCATACTCTCCGGTCAGCTGATTGACGACCAATTGAGAGTCGCTGAAGACAACGATATCCTCAACCCCAATATCGACAGCTAGGCGGAGTTCGGAAATCAGAGCTTCATATTTCGCCTCGTTGTTGGAGGCCGGATACTCAATAGTCAGGGTGCTTTCATGGATGACCCCTCCTGGAGAAGCAAGAACAATGCCTGCGCTGGAGCCCCTGTTATTTGACGCGCCATCCACGTACAGTCTCCAGGTGTCCCCATGGAAGAGCTGCCACTGTTCTGCCAGACGCTGGGCACAAGTGCCGGAGCGCCATGGAGGCGGAGTAGTAGATGAGGAGTCGACCTTCAGATCTGTGGTGTTGGCCGGAGACTCCACCGGAGCTTCCTGAGGGATGACCCCCGGAGAGAACTCTGCGACGAAGACGGCCAACACCTGGGCTTTGATGGCCGTTCTGGGCTGATATTTGACATCGAAGTTAGCCAGTTCGACCGCCCATTTTGAGATCCGGTTGGAGAGGTCGGCCTTCCGGAGGACTGCCTTCAAAGGATGCTTCGTCAACACTGTGATAGTATACTGCTGGAAGTAGGGCAGCAACTTCTTGAAAGCAAAAACAAGAGCAAGAGCAAGCTTTTTAAGTGGCAAGTACCTGGTTTCGGCAGGAAGAAGGGTCTTGCTGGTGTAGTAGACTGGCTGGTGGTTTGTTCCCTCAGCTCGGCAGAGAACGGAGCTGACAGCGTGCTGAGAAATGGCCAGGTAAAGGATGAGTGGCTCGTCATCCCTCGGTGTGACCAGAACCGGAGGGCTCGAGATATATTGCTTCAGCTGCTGGAGGGCTAGATCACATTCCTCCGTCCATTTGTAACTGCGGTGGATGGTTTTGATTGCCTAGAAGAATGGTCGACAAAGGTCGGACGACCGGCTGATAAACCTGTTAAGGGCCATCGTCATACTAGGCAGTCACTGGACCTCTTTGATGGTTGACGGAGGCCTGAGGTTGGAGACTGTGGTGACTTGGGAAGGGTCCGCTTCTATTCCCTGGCTGGTGACAAGATAGCCGAGGAACTTGTCGGAGCCTACTCCGAAAGCACATTTCTCTGCATTGAGCCAGAGTCTATGTTTCTTCGGAATCTGGAAGACCTCTGCCAGGTGCTGGATGTGGTCGTCGGCTTGCTTGCTCTTAACGACCATGTCGTCAATATAAGCCTCCATTGTGTCCCTGATTTGCCATAAAAACATCCGTGAGACCATACGCTGGTAGGTGGCTCCAGCATTCTTGAGGCCGAAGGGCATGACTTTGTAACAGTACACCCCCTTAGGGGTGATGAAGGCTGTCTTCTCCATGTCCTCCTCGGCCATTGAAATCTGGTAGTATCCCCTATAGGCGTCTATGAAACTGAGCCTCTGGTGTCCGGTGGTGGTATCGACCAGCTGATCAATCCTGTCCAAAGGGAAGCAGTCCTTCGGACAAGCATCATTAAGGTTCATGTAGTCAACTCATACTCTCCATTTGCCGGACTTCTTTTTGACGACCACTGTGTTGGCCAACCAAGTGGGATACTGGACTTCCCGGATGGCATCATCTTATAACAGCCGGTCCACTTCTTCTACGACAGCTTGAGTATGTGTCGGAGAGGATCGTCTCGGTCTTTGGACGACGGGATGCCGGGAGGGATTGACATTCAGCTAATGACAGATGAACGATGGGTCCACTCTGGGCATCTCGTATGGAGTCCATGCGAAGACCTCGATGTTATCCTTCAAAAATTTCACAAACTTCTCTCGGTCCGCTGGAGGGAGTGAGGATCCGATAAGCAATGACCGGCTACCGTGCTCATTGATCGGCACGGTGATGAGCTCCTCTACTGCCTTATCGGCTGTCAGAGCGCCTACATCTTCAAGAACTGGGGCGTCCGGGACCTCGACCCACTGAACCTGCTTCAGCTATTTGTATTCCCGGACGGCTGATATATAGCACTGCTTTGATGCTGCTTGATCGCCATAGACATCCTCCTGTCGTCCGGAGTCCCCAATAAACCGGACGACTTGGTGGTAGGTTGAGGCAATCACTCGCATAGAATGGATCCAGGTCCGGCCAAGAATGGCGTGTACGGACTTGGAACGTCAACAACAATGAACTCCATGTTGACTGTCCTGGATCCTGCCCGGACTAGGTGAGAGATTTTTCCGAGGGGCCAGACCGGAGATCCGTTGAACCCGACCAATGGGACGTTGGCTGGCTGCAAATCATCAGAGGAAAGCTTAAGGGCTTTGAATAATGAAAAATACATTACCTCTACAGAGCTCCCCTGGTTGATGAGAATGCGCCGGACGTTGGCCGGTCCGACGCAGAGAGTGACAACCAAGGCGTCGTTGTGCGGGAGCTGGACTCGCTCGAGGTCCTTCTCAAAGAAGGTGATGGACCAGCCCAGTCGCTGAGAAGGAAACTTCCGCTTAAGGGTAGAGCCGATTATTAACACTTGCTTTGCAGCAGATGCCTGGTCGATCTTTGTCCGGAGGCGTGCGTCAGCTTCTTTGTTGAGGGGGCCATGGATGACATTGATCGTCGGGACCTCTTCCTCCCGTTGAATGGGATGTCCGGTCCTCTGAGCCAACTCCAGAGTCTTCTTCTGATCAACCCACTGGGCTAGGTGACCTTGCTGCACCAGGATCTCCAAGTACGACTTGAAGGGTTTGCACACGGTCGTGAAATGTCCTTGCTCCTTATGATAGGTGCAGTGGATCCTTTTATCCTTCGTCTTGCCGGTTGTTCCGAGCTTGTGGCCCGGCCAAGAAAAGAAAGGCTGATTCTCGATGTGTTTGAGCACGGCATAGATAGGCTCGGTGAAGACCGTCGTTTCAGCGGTGAACTCGTGGGCTTTTAGAGCCTTTGGGCCTCTTCTTTTCCCAGCTTTAATAGTGTTCACCTGCTGCTGGCCTCCTGCCGGTGGTGGTGATGGGAACTGCTGATCCGGACACTGGGAGGCTCGCTCGGCAAGGAGATCCTCTAACTGACAGAATTGTTCAACCCGAAGCATGAGATAGTCCTTATCCTCCGACGGATGGAGTGTGAGGTCAGCGAAGATCCGACTGCTGCTGTCCAGACCATTCTTGAAAGAAGAGGTGGCCACTGTTTGGTCACATCCCTGGAATTCATTAAATAGCTCCCAGTACCTTTCGGCATATTACCGGAGGCTTTCGTCCGGGCGCTTCCTGAGACTAATGAGGGCGTCGACCTATTTGGTGTTCCGGCTGCTAGTGACAAACCTAGCCATGAAGGCTTTCTCAAGATCCCGGTAGCATGAAATGCTACATGAAGGGAGCTTGTTAAACCATAGGGAGCCCAGAGTGTCAAGGCTGGTGGGGAATACCTTGCACATGATGGCGTCGTCAGTAGTGTAGAGAGAGATGGTCTGCCGATAGTGAATGAGATGAGTGTAGGCATCCGTCTTGGGGTCATACTTTGTGAACTTCGGCAGGTTGAAGCCTACGGGGAGAGTTGCTAGCTTGATCTCCAAAATGAAAGGGGAGAGGCTAAGCTGCCGGAGCCTAGCGTCGACTGATGCTTCTGCTGAACGGCTCTCTTCTCAGGTCTGGCGGCCATCTGTCTACGACGATAGTTCAGATGGTCCCTGAGGTCTCCAGTTGGAGGAGGAGAATAATGATTCCTGGGATGCCTTCTCTTATGGCCAGAGAAGTCACCTACTCCGCGATACCGGCCGGAGCGGTGATCGTCTCTTCGTCGGCGGTGCCTGTGGCATGCCTTTGAGGTTTCCATGGGTTGCGTGTCCGGCGAAGCTGCTCTGACGGGGGCCAAATTTCCTTCAGTCATGAGGGGAAGAGTCTTGTGAGATCTTCCGTAGCAAGAACTAGAAACAGCACTGACGGAGGGTCGATGTCTGGGGGATCGGATACGACGGCCTCCCGACTGGCGCTACCGGATTGGGGATTGGCAGGTCACCTTTCCTTTATCCGCACATCCGTGATCGTTTAGCCTTTCCAATCGCTCTAGGTCCGACCGTCTGATTGTGTGCTCCGAGTCGGCCTGCAGAGTTTCAGAGGGAACAGGAGGGCACAAGAGCGGACCACTGGCGAGCCTCGCCAGCTGATCCTTGAGGAAGGCTATTTCCAAATCCTTCTGACGGAGCTGTTCATCAGGCTGCTGAGAGGCGGATCCTAACAGAGTCGGTGGAGGGTCTACAGTGACAATGGTTGTCGGAGGAGGGGCAAGAGGCAATCGGCGATGGTGGTGATCGCGAGAATCGTCGGCGGCCATGGTGGGAGGAAGGAACGCTGTAGAGAGGAATAGACTATCGGTCACCTGAGTCTGGGAGCAAGGTCCCCAGCGGAGTCGCCAATTGTGGTGACTGAGAGTCCAGAGGGTTCTTCGGATCCTTCGGGCTTTGGCCGGACAGTTGGGATAAGGGCTTCAGATGGATGAGCGGTCACCTATAAGAGAAAATGGATCACTTGTTTGGCTCCTGCAACACAAAGGTTAGTGCCCACCGGTCGGCAGCGACCGAGAGGGGCCTCCGATGGCTAAGTCAGCAACGGTAAGAGAGAGAAACTATAAGCTAAAAGAGCGGTCGCAGAGATACCAGAAAGCGGTCCCGTGAACAGTACTTTGACGGGGTATATATAGTCATCCTGACTTGGCGCAAAATGTGCAAGTGTGTGATGCACACGGGGGGAGGTCAGGTGCTGACGTCAGACATATGATGCTGCTGGGCCGCTGAACCGACCCGAGCCACGTCAGCAGTTGTACGGCCAACCCGAGTGCCACCTGCCGACGACTCTGGATTGCTCCGTGATATGCTATGGAAGGGTCCGGATCGGCCGATTGGTCCGACTAAGAAACTTTGACCCATGCCTCTTGAGGTCTGGCTACTACAGTCCTGTTTATAGCTTGCTACCTCACATGGGTCCTCTAATTTGACACTAGGCATCCAATTAACTCTTTATATAACATAATTCTATTTTTATTTTTTATCCACTAAAAAGAATTTAAGGAATATAAGGGAACGGGTGTGACAACTCATCCCCTCTTAAAGAAAATTTTCCCTCGAAATTAAAGAAATACCTAAAACGAAAAGTTGCAGATATTTTGCCTTCATTGCATCTTCACATTCCCACGTTGCCTCTTCAACACCATGGTTTCTCCACAATATCTTCACCCACAGAATCACTTTAGAGCGAAGAACTTGCTACTTCCTATCAAGGATCTTTAATGGGTTTTCCGAATAGGACAAGTCTTCCCGAATCTCCAATGCTTCCGCCGTCAAGATATGAGAGGAGTCTCCAATGTACTTGCGAAGCGCAGACACATGGAAGACATCATGAAGCCTAAACAACTCTGTAGACAAGTCTAAACGATATGTGGTCGCTCCAATCCTTTCCACAATTTCATAAGGTCCAACATACCTTGTAGCCAACTTCCCCTTACCCTTATAATGGATAATGCCTTTCCATGGTGAAACACGAAAGAATACTCGGTCACCAACCTCAAACTCCAACTCCCGGCATCGGTTATCAGCATAGCTTTTCTGCTAACTTTGCACAATCCTCAATCTCTCCCGAATTAATTTCACACCCTCCGAAGATTGTTGAATCAATTTCAAGCCAAGCAATTGCAACTCCCCCACTTCGCTCCAACAAACAGGCGTATGGCAATGCCTCCCATACAAGGCCTCGAATGGTGCCATACCGATACTACTTTGATAACTGTTGTTGTATGCGAATTCCACCAATGGTAGATAGTCATACCAAGAACCCGGAAAGTCTAACATGCAACCCCGCAACATGTCTTCTAGAACTTGAATAGTCGTTTCTGACTGACCATCCGTTTGTGGATGAAAAGCCGTACTAAACCTTAGAGAGGTTCCCAAAGCATGTTACAAACTATGTCAAAATCTGTATGTGAACTTGGGATCCCTATCACTCATAATGGATATCGGGGTCTCATGCAATCTAACGATCTCTGCAATATAAATCTTAGCATACCATTCTGTGGGATATATAACCCTCACTGGCAGAAAATGGGTCAACTTGGTCAATCTATCAACCACCACCCAAATAGAATCAATATCCTTTGCGCACCACAGTAGCCCGACAACAAAATCCACTATGATGTGTTCCCACTTCCACTCGGGTATCGGTAGATTTTGAAGTAAACCAACCAGTCGTTGATGTTCTACCTTAACCCGTTGGTAAGTCAAACACCTCGCCACAAATTCTGCGATGTCTTTCTTCATTCCTTTCCACCAAAAATTTTCACAAATATTCTGGTATAGCTTATTATCACCGGGATGCATGGCATAAGCCGAGCTATGAGCCGCACCCAAGACTTCTCATCTCAACGCAAGATCGCAAGGCACACATTCGATTTCCAAAAAGTAGCATGCCATCCCCCCTAACCCAGAACTCTTCGATTTCCCCATCATTGACTTGTTGCTTCTTTATCTTCAACTAATCATCTAACTCTTGACCTTTACTAATTCGATCCACAAACATCAATTGAATAAAAAACGGTCCAATAACACATCATTTACCCCAATTACTTGAACAAAGATCAATAAAAGTACTTTACCAATGAATTGGAAGTAAAGATATACTCGATCTATCAAGGTTATGTCGAAGAAGCATTGTAGGCAAGTGTGCATGATGTGAATGATTAGTTTGCATACCACGCATGGATGCATTTGTCATGGCTACAAATTCTTCTTCGAGATTTAGTGGAGGCAACATACACTCGTCAGATTCATAATGAATTAAGGAACTTTCAACAAGTATGATATCCATATTAATAGATTCTTTGTCATGAATTTGTACCAAATGTATTGAAGCTTGATTTCTTGAGGTTTAAGATGACATGGTGTACTATCGACAGTTATAGGAGTTCTTGTGATAGTAATACAATCCCTTAGATCTAGTATTTCATAAAGATGAACAATTGATAACTTTAAAGCAGGGGAAACATTTGTTCGCTTGGATACTTTTCCAGGAAATTCTATAGATGTAGAAGTCAATTCACTGGCTTGCTGACGACTTGGTGTTAAGGATGGAAACAATATAGACTGTCTCAATGAATTTGTTGTCAACTTTTCTCTCATTGACGTCGTAAGTGTTGGCATGACATAGCTCTTGATATAATATTCTCACTCCTACATGTATATGTTCAATTATACATGAATTACAAAAAATATATAATAAGAGATTTTACTTGAACAAAGTCCAATGGGAGTAATTTACCGATGAATTGTAGCTAAATATGTGCTCAGCATATCAAGGTTATTTGGGTGAGGCATTGTAGATAAATGTGCATTATATGAATGATTAGTTTGCATACCATCCATAGATACATTTGTCACGTCTAGAAACTCTTCTTCAAGATTTCATGGAGGCAACATACACACTTCAGATTCATAATATATTAGGGAACTTTTAACATGTATGCTATCCATAACAATAGACTATTTATCATGATTATGTATCAGAGCTATTGAAGCCCGGTATTCTTGAGGTTTAAGATGACATGGCATACTATTGGCAGTTAGAGGAGTTCTTGTAATAGCAATAGAATCCCTTAGATGTGGTGTTTGAAGAATATGAATAACTGATTACTCCAAAGCAAGTGAAACACTTTGTCGCTTTGGTGCTTTTGGAAGAAATTCTATGGATGTAGAAGTCAATTCATTTGCCTGCTGACGACTCAGTGTTATGGATGGAAAGAATACAATCTGTCTCTGTGAAATCTGTTGTCCAGTTTTCTCTCATTCACATCATAAGCGTTGACCTAACATAGCTTTTGAGATAGCATTGTCACTCAGTGCCTATAATGTATATCAATTTCATGAGTGTTTGCAAAGAATAAGAGACTGAATGCAAAGAGGATAAGACCTAAGAACAAACAAACAACATATGAGTGTTCTAATAAATTTCGATTCCTTATTCAAAAGCTAAAATTATTTATGTAAAGTATTTAAACACAGGTCTCTACCTTTGGCTTCAAAAAATACTCTGAGTAAAAAACGTTACCATTAGACATATTCTCAATAGAGCCGTTGAGATGCTTGCAACGGTCTCGATTTCCACCGAGGAAGAAGAAGATCGACATCGCAGTGTAAAGAAGAAGAAAGTGGATCACGGTTCTAAAACTTTGACTGGCAGCTATAGCAATGAGAAAGAGGATGGGAGGGAGTCGATGGTGATTGACGACTAGGAGGGCAGGAAATCCAATGATCAGGATTCTCCCTCGACATCCAATCTGAGACCCAAACCAGATGTTCGTTCCTTCAGAGCGGCGTTGATGTGCGATTCCAACCTAAGAAAGGCTGGAGATTTTAATTCATCCATGATCGTATCAGAGGATGAAGTGGTCCCTGAGGATGAGAACACTGATAATCTGTGCAAATCTAAGCTGAAAGTGAACTTCTCTCCAGATCACCCGAGGCACCTCAGAGCGAATTGGAAAGACTGTTTAATCATCAAACTTTTAGGCAGAAACTTGAGCTTCTCATCACTCATCGACAAAGCCAAAAGGATTTGGAACCTAGAGGGCCTGTTCACAACCATGGATGTGGGGCTAGGTTTCTATATAATAAATGACCATTATCTGACGATAAAAAGATGGTGTGGAGACTTCAGAGCGGACAAGGCAGAAGCCTTACAAATGGTAGTGTGGCTCAGAATCACCAGACTACCGGCGGAGTACTACGATGAAGACACGATATACCAGACAGCGGCTGTGAATGGCAAACCCTTGAAAATGGATGGCAGGATTGCCGATTCTGTGAGGGGAAGCTATGCAAGGATGTGCGTGGAAATCGACCTCAACAAACCTCTTGAACCATCGATTGACATAGGTAAGTATGATTATTCCATCGAATACAAACATATTCATGTTATCTATTTTTCTTGTGGCAGGATAGGGCATTGGAAGGATTTCTGCTCCAACGCAAACGTCTTGGTTCCCACTGAAGGTCATAGACCCATTGCTCCTCAGGGGGAGCTCTCGAATGGAACCCCAATATATTTTAATGGCGAAAGACAGGATAGAAGCAAAACGGAGAATGGTTACGGCGAATGGATGGTGGTGCCTAACCACCAGTGGCCTCCAACGACCTCAGACAGGCAGAACCTCAGGGGGAAAAGCCATAACCCCAGGGCCAGAGACCCAGCAACCCAATCTTCAGTCACCTATCCAGGTTAAAACCCATCCTCAGTGCCTGGCCCTAAGGCATCCATTAAGCCCAGTAATCCAGGAAGCCCACATCCTATCAATATGCCTCAATCTCAGCCCAACCCCAAACCACATACTAACCCAGTTGGGGCCCTTTCTCAAAGCCCTATATCCTTGGAGCCCTTGGCCCATAAACCAAACATCTCTACTCTAGAAACTTCCGCTGTTCTATCAGCTCCCACCAGTAGTCAGACTGGCACTAAAGGAGACAAAATACCTGAAACCCTGAGCAAGGCGATTGCAGGGCTTCCGTCTCACCCCGTTGGAGATCCCATGTCCCTCTACTGGCAAGAGCTCTAACCATGTTCAAACTGGCTATCTTAATATGGATTGTAGGATAAAAGGAGAAGGAAATGGTGGATATTTGCTCCGAAATCGAAGTTGTTCACCTAGCGCAGTGCGTCTGGTGGACGGAATCCATAACCGTGAAACTTCAACTCATCGAACTGCTTCAGAACGAAGCACAGTACATAAAGGTTCCGTTCAAGGAGGAGAAATCACACCGAGAAACACATGGTGTGGATTAAACACTTGCTGGGGATGTATACGAGCTCCAACCTTAATCGCTGTTTAGCCATGCCTAGTTTAGATATCCTTATTTGGAATTGCAGGGGAGCGGGTACTATGCATTTCAAAACACATTTTAAGGATATGATTCAAGCCTACAATCCACAAGTGGGTGCTCTGTTAGAACCCAAAATCAGAATGGAGCAGATGGGTATCTTTTTCAAGAAGTTGGGTTTTTTAGCCTCTATGTTTGTTGACCCTATTGGGAGATCAGGTGGGATCTGAGTCATATGGGACTCCAACTCGATATCTATCAACCCTTTATGCATTTCATCTCAGGTGATTCATACCTCAGTGAAAAGACAAGGTTACGAAGATTGGATTTTTTCGGCTGTTTATGGCTCCCCCAACTCTGTTATCAGATCCTGTCTCTGGGAAGATATTAGGGAATGCCCTGATATGAACACCAAAGGTTGGCTCCTAGCGGGTGATTTCAATGAAACAACCTCTGTAGATGAAAATCAGTCCCACGCTCAAGACAGAGGAGCACACCAAAGACGTAAGTTCAACAATGAGGTGAGCAAAAGTAACCTTAGTGATTTGGGATTCTCTGAGTCCAAGTTCACTTGGAGCAATGTCAGAGCTGGTCTGGGTCGATTTAAAAAATGACTTGACAGAGCCCTTGCCAATAACTCCTGGAGAACCACATTTCTGGAAGGTACTATGCTTACTCTTCCTCGTATTTATTCGGATCATGCACCTATCCTAGTTAGATCTTTTGGAAAGTGAAATGGTAGCGTATGTGGATAACTCTCCTTGGTACTGCGATGCGGGACTTGGTGGGAATTGGATTAGCCGTGGGCTTGTCATGGATGGGGTGAACTTGGTAACTCTTGGTAACTCAGTGGAAATAACCCAAAATGAAATAAACGCAATGAATACAATGAATGTCAAATACGGGGATGAATCCTACGAGGACCATCCTTGAATAATCTTGAATCCTCTCACCTAATCCCACCAATTGAAACAACAATGAAGAAAATGTGAGGAGAGTGTTGGTATGTGATTGATGGCGTACAGAGGATACCATCTTGAGTGTTGGGAGATACCTTACCCCAACCCACGTTCTATGGTGAAATGTTTTTTGAAAACTTACGGAATGAGAAGGTTCTTGCCCTCATAGACGGAATATGTTGATGGTATCCATCCGGGTTAGGATGGTTCATGCCCTACCCGCGGTACTGCCCCCGTGTGAAGGATGGTCGATGCCCTTCCCGGGATGTACTCTACGTGGGCGAGTACCCCCGCGTGATTCCTGGTGCCGCCAAGGAGTTCCACCTAGCGGGCGTTTTAGTCTTTATCGTGACTCCCTTGTGTCGCCAGGGGGGAAATATGCGTGTTGAGGAGACGACTGCGGTGTCCCATGACCCGGCCCTTGTTTTGTGGAGGGTAGGATGGTTGCGACCTCCTGTTTCATATCTCACGTAGTCGACGACGTGGGTGAGGCAGAAAGGATGATGCTACTTGCCTACTTTGGCAGGTAAAGGTGATATTCGTAAAAAGTGTTAAAGGAAATGAAAAGCTACCTATGCAACCCAAATATCTTCCAAAGCTAAACAACACCGAAATCCACAATACATTTATATGTCTATCAAAGGAAATGGAATGGGCAGGGTTGTCGGGGTTCCACTGTATTTGTTTAAGATTCTTTTGATAGCGGTCTCGGGTGCGGGTCTTGGTGCTTGCGTCTCCAAATATTCAACCCGAATGTGGAAAACAAATTGACTTCAAGAGTTTTTATGAGATAAGATCAATGGAAAGGAATTACCCAAGCGCAAGTAATTCGATTCACGAAAGGTTGCCAATCAAGCATAATACACTAGTGAGTAACCAGGTCATTTCCACAGGGACTTGGGGAATTCAATTTTCCTATGTGAAGTGCTTTTTTATGGATTCTAATGAAGAAAATTGTGAAATGAGTTGGGTCTCCAGAATTCTGGAATGGAATTCAATCAGCCTTAAAACAATTGGAATTAAAATTAATAATAGAAGAAGGATCTAATTCTCAGATCTAAGGTAATTGAATTATCACACACTCAATCTATAATCGAAAGTTGAATTGATAGAATAACCTGTAATGGAAATTACAAATCGCTTTAGAGCTGATTCCTCATAAGCATGCGATGTGCCAATCTCTTGATTGTCAACAAAGCATCAAACTAAAAATCAACTGGGACAACGAGAGAAAATTCCCCAGAATTACTCCTCAATTCATGACTCCAAAATTCGTGCATGAGAGAGAGTG
>NMUG010004417.1:0-13891 GCA_002855965.1 Monotropa hypopitys | reverse complement strand
AATAATGTTGAATAAAGATTGATTGTACCTTGTTTTGTCAAGGTTGACTTATATGGCTCCCTTTTTTTGACAAGGTTGAAAGAATTGGAAAACTTACCTCAATCATTCAAATATTCCAAAATTATCTGTGAATCCATTCTATAATGGTGTCTAAGTTTGAAAGAGGATTGTGGAATGACTTGGTAAGTATATTTTAGTGTTGAGGTTCTTTGGGCCCTTCTAGTAGGCCTTCGGGATTGTCTTACCCCTATAGTAGAGATATTGACTGGTGCTTGAGTCGGTGTTCACTTGGTTGGATCTTGGAGACTAATTCACTGTGTCCCTTGGGTCTTGAGGATTAGAGTTGGTGTTCTCTGTCAGTTTGACATTTGTATCCATTGCACTTAAGGATGCATTTGCATCTCTCCTGTCTTGTCCTTTCTTTTACTTTCAGTACTTTTGCGTATGGACACTTGGGCACACACCTACCGCTTGCATACTTGTTAGTAGTTAGTGGTTTCCTACTGAGCACGTGGATAGCTCAGACCCTCTTTCCCCTTCCCCCAATCTTTTGTGTGCAGGGATATTAGGACTTGTTGATTGGAGACCTCAGAGTAGCTGCTGGGTTTTCTGTCGAGGTTGTCTCTCCCTTTACTTTCAGTTCTGTTTACTTTGTAGTTGTTACAGTTAGTTGTTGAATTCTTACTCTTTTTCACTTTTGTACTTTCTGTACCTTTCTACCTTGTTAGTGGAATTTATTTCACTTCATTGAAGCCTTGTGGATTGACACCTTGGGTAGTGAGTTCTCTCCTACCTCTATCAACCATTTTATAACGTTTCAAAAAAAAAAATGGTTTGAAAATCCGGGCCGTTACATGTTAACTACAATGTGATTCGTAGATTAATAGTCCTAGATCATATACTTAAATTTCATATCGATTCAAACCATAAATGTGAAACTTGTATGGATGCAAAAAATGACTGGTGATCTCTTCCGAACATTTAAAGAAGAAATGAGCCTTTAGGGCTAATCCACACTGATGTTTGTGACTTGAAATTTGTCTAAACAGGGAGAGACAATAAGTATTTTATTACTTTTGTCGACGATAGCACTAAATACTGTTATGTATATTTGCTTAAAAGCAAAGACGAGTCTATTGAGAAATTCATTCTTTATAAGAATGAGGTTGAAAATCAACTAAGCAAGAAGATTAAGGTGTTTCGAAGTGATCGAGGTGGTGAATATGTTGCACAATTTGTTGAATTTTGTGCTCAACATGATATAATTCATTAAACTACTGCACCTTACTCTCCTCAATCTAATAAGGTTGTAGAACGTAAGAACCGAACGTTAAAAGAGATTATGAATGCTATGTTGCTTAGTTCTGGGTTATCACAGAACATGTGGGGGGAAACAATTCTCTTAGCAAACTATATCTTGAATAAGGTTCTTCGGAAAGATATAGACGAAATCACTTACGAACTTTGGACAAGTTGAAAACCTTAGTATATATACTTACGAATATAGGGGTGTCTAGCAAAGGTGGCTGTTCCACCACCTAAAATGATCAAAATAGGACAAAAAAGGTTGATTGCATGTTTATTGGATATGCACATAACAGTAGTGCATACAGATTTCTTGTGCATAAATCTGATGTTCTGGATATTCATGCAAATACTATCATGGAATCAAGGAACACTCAATTCTTTGAAAACATATTTCCATGTAAGACTACAGCTGAATCTAGCTCAGCTAAATGACCATTGGACACTGAAGTAGAAAGTACTTCAGACCAACGAGATGTGGATGACGAACTAAGAAGGAGCAAAAGGACTAAGATAGCTAAGTCTTTTGGTCATGACTTTATTACGTATTTGATGGAATCTGAACCACAGTCATACAAGACTGCTGTGTCCTCACCTGAAGGTCCTCAATGGGAAGAGGCCATCAAAATTGAGATTGAGTCGATCCCACAAAATCACACTTGGGAACTGGTGGATCTACCACCAGGGTGCAAGCCTCTAGGGCTATAAGTGGATTTTCAAGAGGAAAATGAAAATAGATGACTCAATTGATAAGTACAAAGCTAGACTTGTCATTAAAGGGTATAAACAAAAGGAAGACCTAGACTACTTTGACACTTATTCTCCTGTGACGAGAATAACATCCATACGAATGATACTAGTTATTGCGAGACTATGCAATCTAGATCAAATGGATGTTAAAACTGATTTCCTTAACGGAGATTTAGATGAAAAAATTTACATGGAGCAACCTGAAGGGTTCAAAGCTCCAGGCCACGAAAGGAAAGTTTGTAAGTTAGTGAAATCACGAATGAAACACGGATTCAGATACGAGATACGGATATGATACGATACGGATACGATACGGATACGCGGATACGTCTTTTTAAAAAAAAGTAGGATACGATACGTTGGGGATACGTCGAATAAAAAATAAATAAAAAGTAAAATTCCATAGACATTTAAAGTTAATCATGACACAAGTTCAGCATTCATAATCATATGTTAAGCAAAAAAAGTTTCATTTAACATCATCATAATCAAAAATCAAAACATTGACATTCTCCATCTAAAAATATCATAATCATCATTCCATTTCACTAAACTTCCATCGCTTCATTGCCCATTTCTCCATCATCACCATCGTCCGTAAAAACTCCAGCCTCCAACTCCGATTCGTCAAGAGAGAGTTGTGCAATGTCAAGCTCTCTAACATCCCCAAATGAATCAAAAGCATCACCGGCAATGTCCCACATTTTTGTTTGCCCTTCTATGTATTTCAGAGTTCTTCTTGATAGGAGGCGGAGGTTGCTATGAATGAAAACCAAGTCTTCCGTACGTTTTGGAGTCATCTTATTCCTTTTAGCCGAATGCACAAATGAATATGTACTCCAATTTCTCTCGCTACATGATGATGAAGAAGGTTGCACAAGTAGTTTTTTTGCTACGCTTTGAAGCAAAGGTGCACTTGCACCATAAGTAATCCACCAACTCTTAGGGTCCATTGCATAACGATCATGGATAGAAAAAAAAAGAAAAAAAATAGGATACTCTAAAAAACATATCCAAAAACGTATCCAAAACGTATCCGAGCGTATCCAAAACGTATCCAAAATGTATCCGAGCGTATCCAAAACGTATCGGAGAATTAAAAAAAGAAAAAAAACAGGATACTCTAAAAAACGTATCCGATACGTATCTGGAGCGTATCCGAGCGTATCCGTATCCGATACACGTACACTACGAGATACGAAACCTAAATTTGAGTATCCGGGCTTCATAGGAAATCACTATATGGGTTGAAACAAGCACCCAAGCAATGACATGAAAAGTTTGACAATACTATGATTGAGAGTGATTTCAAAATCAACGAATGTGACAAGTATGTGTATGTCAAAGACACCAAGGATGTCTATGTCATCCCATGCTTGTACGTTGATTACATGCTTATTGTCGGTAGTAGCAACAAGATTGTCAAAGCTACTAAGAACATGTTGAACTCGAAATTTGACACGAAAGACATGGGATTTGCTGAAGTCATTTTAGGTATCAAAATCACTCGGACACCGAACAGACTTGTCTTGTCACAATATCACTATGTTGACAAGATACTTGAGAAGTTTAACAAGTCTTATACAACTGTGGCTAGGAGCCTCCAATTGTCTAAGAACACCGGTGAATGTGTGTCTCAATTAGAGGACTCACGTGTAATTGGGAGCCTCATATACTTGATGACATGTACAAGACCGGATTTAGCCTACTCTGTTAGCTGGTTGAGCTGCTACACGAGTAATCTAGGAATTAATCATTAGAAAGCCATTACTAGGGTATTTCATTACCCAAGGTACACCCAATATTGAGGACTATACTTCACCACCTATCCAGCGGTACTTGAAGGTTACACTGACGTAAATTGGATTTCTGATACGAAAGATTCCAAATCCACTAGTGGTTATGTTTTTACACTCGGTGGTGCAGCCGTTTCTTGGAAATCATCCAAACAGACTTGCATAGCAAAGTCTACTATGGAATCGAAATTCATTGCTTTACATAAAGCTACAGAGGAAGCAGAATGGCTTTTTCAATTTCTTGAAGATATTCCAAGATGACCTAGGCGTGTGTCTGCAATTTGCGTAAATTGTGATAGTCAATCAGTGATTGCCAGAGCACAAAGCAACATGTACAATGGAAAGTCACGACATATTCGTCATCGACATAATTCCATTAGGCAATTGCTCTCTTATGGTGTCGTCACTTTGGACTACATAAAGTCAAAGGACAATATTGCGGATCCGCTAACCAAAGGGTTAACCAGGGAGCTTGTTGCTAAAACATCGAGGGGAATGTGCTTAAAGCCTAAGACGAATAAAGATATCTTGATGGAAACCTAACCTAGTTGACTGGAGATCCCAAGATTTAGGTTCAAAGGGACAACTAAATCTTGTACATCTAGTGGTGTCATTGAGGAGTTTATACACCTGCTCGTTCCTATGATGCAAACAGTGATAGAAACAGTTTCAGGTTGAGCTATGCTCTTAATGACTCTTATACATCGATATGCCAAGTATGGATATACTTGACTTAAGAGGTCACCTCTGTGAGTATGAAGTGGGACCGCTTCTTTGAGAATTTTGGAAGACAGAATTCTCGAGAAAATACTTGCAGAACCATGCGATGTGTTCAAGGCCAAACTAAATACAAACAATGAGAACTAAGTTGTGTGTGGAAAGGTCCTGTGTGTGGTCTATTGTCTCGGATTATACAAACGGCAAAACAGTTCAAAATTTAACGTTCACTGGTCAACAAGTAATACCCGATAGACTTTCACAAGGGAAGGTTCAAAGCCAAAAGCTACCTATTCTATGCAGGACTGATCCGAAAGAACTATCTCTCTTTCTTTCCGAGTCTTTTGGTATCTCGATCATTTCTTTGGATATTCGAGGGTTCACTGCCAATTTCATTCATGTGGGGGATTGTTGAAAATTTTGTTTTAGCCAATTTTTAATGGAATTGATAAATATTTATTATTTAAATATGATATCATTTGAAATAATTATTTGTGGGGATTAATAGTCTTATGTGAGAGCTTTAATATACAAAAAGAATCATTAAATTCTATTAATTAATGAATGAGAAATTGACATTTAAAGTTAGGTCTTTTCAATGGTAGGTGAGTATTAAAATACTCCCTTATTGGAAGTTGGGGAGTTGGGTGTTGGGTATCTATTCTAATATATAAAAGGAGAGTACATGTTTGGTGTTGACAAGTTTTTGTCATTCTGTCTATTTTTTCTTTTCCAAAATTACCATCTAACTCACTTCCACTTGCACACCCAACTGCTAGTATTTATTAAAGTGTGAGACTAAGGTTTACAACAAGCCTAATGAAAAAATAAGATGAAGTGCGTTTCGAATATTTTTCCACACGTGCGCGCCACCGCCACACGATTGTACTGTGCCTGAGCCCGTGGTCGTGGTCCGTGGTCCGGGGTTCGGGGTCCGTGCCCGAGCTCGTGCCTAGGTCCGTGGTCCGGGTTCCGGATTTGTGCCTCGTGAGTTCGTGGATTCGTGGGAATGTGCCCGTGCCACGGGACTATCTTTTTAGTGCAATTTTAATTGGGCTTAATTTCTTTGTGGGCTTGGCTATGTGGGTTTCATCTGCTTGCGGGCTTGCGGGCGTGACCCAACCCGTGACCATCTGTGTGACCCATGCCCAGTGACTTTTCATGTTGCTGCAGAAGAGTTTCATATGCATTCAGTATGCATTATTTGTCTGCAGTTTTCTTATTCTTAATGTGCAGATATAATGCACATTGCTGCAGTCTGCAGACCAAAGGTCTAAGCTGATACAGCCCAAAAGACTCCCACTTGCTATGTAATTGACAGTCCTCTCCTACATTTCAACATCTAAAAAATCTCTCCATCTCAAGCTTCCTGCAATTCCTTCCAGTCAGTAGTTCTGCATACAACCGTTCGACCACCAGTGATTCCTGGTGCAACCACTACCGGATTTCCGGTTGTATCCTGGGAGTCGTTAGCTGCTATAATTCCCGTGCACCTCAGGTGGGGCGGTTAAAAGTCTTAAGGAAACTGTAATAATCACAGCCCTCCGGCTTTCTTTTCTGTTTTCCTCTTACTGATTTTTCCAGATTTCTGTTCATGTTTGCATTAGGTTTTACTTTCTTGATTTTACTCATACACTGTGTTAACAAATAATCTCTGATGCTTTGCATGGAAGTATCTGCACAGTGAGGAATCATGCTTTTTATCCATGTTTAACAATTCATAGAACCTTACCTAGACTTAACAAAAGCGCAAATAATAGGTCAACTGCGTAAGTAATCTAGACACAAAATAAGTCAACCTAAGAGGGTTATCTGTTTACACTTGTTCCTCATTCCACTTCATAGAGGTTAGCATCTTTTGCTAAGCTGTTTGTTTTCATGTCTGGTAAGGTACAAAAGTTGTTTGAAATGCCGAGTACATAATCTACGAACTTACTGCTAATCCACTTTTGTCGCATTTGTTAAATTTCTCTTTTGTTTCTCATGATTTCCATTCTTCCAAATAAAACAAAATGAATTTTGAAGATTATTTGTGTCTTAACGATAGATGCCGCAATATGTAATCTATTATGAGCCATATTATCAAGTTACGAGTGCTGTTCTTATGGATCTGAAGATATGAAAAAAAATCTTGCTTGTGCTCTCCAGGTTCATCATTTCTAAGGCCCCAAAAATCAGCTCACCTAGCCGGAAGTGGTTCCGGAAGCAATTTCATGTACTCGCCAGAGTCTGGTGGAGTATGCAATTCAAGATCGTGGTTCACTTACGACGAGCTAGCCAATGCCACAGATCGGTTTTCAACTCATAATCTTTTGGGTGAAGGTGGGTTTGGTTGTGTTTACAAAGGTTGCCTGTTAGATGGAAGGGAAGTCGCTGTTAAACAACTAAAGATAGGCGGTGGACAGGGGGAGCGTGAGTTTAGAGCAGAAGTCGAGATTATCAGCCGAGTGCACCACCGCCATTTGGTTACACTTGTGGGTTACTGCATATCTGAGCACCAAAGATTGCTTGTGTATGAATATGTCCCAAACAATACCCTTCATTACCATCTCCATGGTAAGAAAGCTTTTATATATTATTGATTATACAAAAAAAAAAACTTTCTTCAGAGCTTTCATGTCAAAAAGCAAACTACTTTTTGCATTCGAGTTTTTGGATGATATCTACATGAACTAGTTCCAACTTCCAATTTACGATTTTACGTCTTTTTGTCAAAAATATATCATGGTTGGTTTTTCTCCAAAATGCCTTTAAAACCCTTATCGTGGCTGGTATTTTGTTGTTAAACATGCATACATAACTAGCTAAGGGGTTAGAGACTCCAACTAGTTATTTGCATTGACAAACTCTTTTATTGATTTGCCTTGTGCTGTTAAACATCTATATATAGTCAACGAAGTTATTTGAGCTGATGTTCAACAGAAGATTACCATTCTAACAAAAATACACCGACCCTTCTTTCTTTTGACAGGTGAAGGTAGGCCAGTTATGCAATGGGAAACTCGGGTAAAAGTTGCTGCTGGTGCAGCTCGTGGAATAGCTTACTTGCATGAAGACTGTAATTCTTTTGTTCATGCTTGTGGACTTGTTCACATTTATTTTTTTCCTTGTGAGGTCTTTAGATTATAGTAGAATAAATAGTTTTCAGCACTACCCGTTGGTATTTCAGAATTCAGATGCATCATTGCACTTGGATCTGTGTAGTCCTATACATTGACTTAATTTAACCTGCTGTGAAAATGCAAAACTATCATGCTTGGGGCAACGAATTTTATGAATTAACCACTTGTGATTTCTAATGAAGAAATGTATTGTAAGAAGGTTTATTTAATGCTTGCAACTACAGAGTCCATTGTGCGGAGCATCATTACTTATGTTTTACTGCTCTTGTCACGCAATTTTTTGTTTGTTCATATTATGTAGTCTTCCATGACATATTGTCCTCTTTCTGGTACTTTGTTTAACCAGGTCATCCCAGAATTATTCATAGGGATATAAAGTCAACAAACATTCTGTTAGACAACAGCTTTGAAGCCTGGGTAAGTCTTTTCTGCAGCTAAGATCTCCTAATAGACAACAAATTTTCTCCAACTTCGAGACTCATCTCACTTTTCTCCTTTTACTTGTGCACTTAATGTGTTAGTGTGGAAATTCATTTGACTGACAGGTTGCAGATTTTGGGCTTGCAAAGTTAGCATTGGATGCAAATACGCATGTGACAACTCGCGTGATGGGCACCTTTGGGTAGGTAATCTATTCATGGTTTGCAACTTGGCATTTCTAGTTTACTGAAGAAATTATCACATCATCCAGCAGCTAGTAGATCTGTTGGTTTATGTGGTGCTATACTGTATTCTTGTAGACGGAATTGACTGTCAATGTTATAGCATAGAAGATATCCTTGAAGGCCTTTACTATTGATATCTCCACCAGATCCAGAATGGGATTTCAGGAAGAGGCTGAAGAGCACATAATTACACGTATTTCATATTGTTAAAGCATCCAAATCAAATTCAATTGTCAATGAGCTCATATACTAGTTTTAGAGGTAACTAATCAATATGGTACAAACTCTAACACTCTCAGGCATGTGCGTCTTCTAACCCGCACATGGAGAGGTAAATAACCGATCCATAACACACGGATCCTAGCGAAACAAAGTGGAATTAAGGCATAAACAAAGGGACAGTCAACCAAGAGTTTCTTGTACAAAAGCCTCTGAAACCCTACCTCTCATACCATGTTAAGGCATCCAACTCAAAACTAATTGACAGTGAATGGACACCGCTCAGGCTCGTATCTTAGATTGGAGGCAAGAATTAGTCAATGTGGGACAAATTCTATCACATATCAAGTGTTGCATCTCTTTCCAAATTGATTCCCAACATATGGCAAGAAGCACATCTGCGATGCGCAATTAATACTGAACCAAGGCCCACGACTTTGTGGACTCAAATGCGAAGGGAAGGAAAGGAAAGGGGGTCTGGGGTGCCCATGTGGGAAAATTTACTCCAAGACTAGGAGTAGTACGATAATTCTGTTGTTTAAAACTGTACATGTGAGGGCTAACCTCACTGTAATTCTTTTTCCTCATTCAAGAACGCTGAACTCTGGTTAGGCATGGGTGTAGGCATTCTTTCCAAATCTCGAAAACAGTGTCATTTGTTATGGCTGTCCTTGATTTTTATTGGTCTTGATGCTGTGTGTGTTGGTGTTTGATTTTGTTGCCCAACTTATGAATAGTTGCTGTTGATCTTATTCCTCTTCTTGTGTGTTTGTGTTTGGTTGTTTCCCAACAGATAAAGACTTGTGGGTGTTTTACGTGATTTCCTTATCTTATTGGGACTATCTGTTGATCAGTCTCCTGTAATTTTTCAGATATATGGCTCCAGAGTATGCATCAAGTGGCAAGTTGACTGAAAAGTCTGATGTATTTTCATTTGGAGTTGTCCTTCTAGAGCTTATTACTGGCCGCAAACCTGTGGATGCATCTCAACCGCTTGGCGACGAGAGTCTGGTTGAATGGGTAAGCTATACAACCCTGACCATGGAATCTCTCTCTCTCTCTCTCTCTCTCTCTCTCGTTCTTCGGAAAGTAAATGTATCAGTATAGAGGCACAATTGATAGCACAGTTCTATTGACCGCACAATCTGCAATGCATGGCATATTACCACATTGAGATTAGGTTCAAAATAATCAGTTTGCTAATGCACTGATGAGAAATTCTTTTATTTTCTGGCCGGCTATAGGCTTTAGTCCATATCTTTGATTTTCCTGATACTTAGATCAACTTCTTGTGGATAATTCCTCGATGTAGTAATTTTAAGTTTTTTTTGACTTCACTAGTTCCTGCGAATGATAAAGACTCCGTCCAATAACCTTAAGGTCTTGGGTTCGAGACTGAGCACAACCCCTTTACGTATTATCACCAAATATTAGACTTGTTCTCGTCATTTTTCCCTTCTCAAACACCCGTTAATAGGTACCAATTGGGGATTGATTTTTTATTGGTTCCCGCGAATACAATGCTTGCTTCTTTCTGGGTCCTACTTTAGCTAGAAATGGCATGTTTTCTAATGGGACTGTCGGACAACTGAAGGAATTTAAATTGCTCAATCCTATTTCACTGTCATTCACAGGCAATGCGTGTAGATTTATGTAGAGACTGAAAAATCATGTTGATTCACATGCTGTGATTGGTTAACATGAGATGATTGAAGTCAAACTATCTGCCGAGTGAAATTGTGGTAGGTACAACAATATGATGCTTCTGTTATCGTGGGAAATCCAATCCCTTGAAATATTAAGAAATGAAGCAAATTGCGCGTGCCCGCATCCGGTCGGGTTCCGTGTCTCGTGGGTTCGTGGGAATGTGTGCAATGCCACGGATCAAATTTTTTATAGAAAATTCAAATGGGCCTTTGGGCCAATTGGATTTGTGTGATTGAGCTTTGTGATCGGACTAACTTGGGTTTGGGCTAGGTTCAACCCGTACACATTTGAATTTGAATTGGCTCTTACTGTTGTAGTTACAGCAACATTGTATGACACTTGCTGTTATTAGAACATCATTAGTGTGGCTGTTACAACGGCATTAATGTATCCCCATATGAATATAAATTGGCATCTTGTCCTATGGGAAAAGCACCACAAGAAACTCTCAAAACTTCCACAGTTCCAGTCCACTTCGTTTCTAGTCCACATTTCCTACAGATTCCTTTCGAGAGAGTTCGAAATCACAGCCGTTCGCAGGCCGGTATTGTAATATTGCAATCTCTGGTGACCGATTGTACCTTGGGAGTCGACGGTTGGGAAGAGCAAACCTTGATGAAGCTAGCTGACATTTGAGGGAAGTTTGGTGGAGAAGTTCCCTCTTTGGTCTTTATTATCAAACTCCCTCTCTTACTTAATCGCAGAGCCTGTCAAATGGAAAAGCTCTATAAAAAAGAAAATACGAGATGTTATTGTTTTTTGTTAATCATCTGTTATCTTTTTATCAGAAGTTGGATCAAAATGTAACTGACAAATGATGACCGTAGTGTTTTATGATACTCCTACTTGTGTTGTAGGCTCGACCATTGCTTTCTCAAGCACTTGAAAGTGAAAAGTTTGAAGAGTTGATAGATCCCAGGCTGGAAAAGAAGTATGTCGAAACTGAGATGTTCCGGATGATTGAAGCAGCTGCAGTTTGCATACGCCATTTAGCCTCAAAGAGGCCACGGATGAGTCAGGTAATAGAAACCTTGATGTTTTTTTAGCAATATTAAGTGTTATATTTTATTGTGAAATGACTTAAATTGTTGGTCTTTTTCCTTATCCTCTTCACAGGTGGTAAGAGCTCTAGGTTCCATAACTGACTTATCGGATATAACAAATGGGATGAAACCTGGGCAAAGTGAGATTTTCAATTCCAGGGAACAATCTGCTCAGATCAGAATGTTTCAAAGGATGGCATTTGGAAGTCAAGATTGCAGTTCGGAGTTCTTCGATCGTTCGCAGAGTAGCTGGATGAGTAGAGACTAGTGCAGCAATTCAAAGAAATCATAGGCGGGTTTCGAGGCAATACCGAAGTAGGCCTGTGAACAACATTCTTGAAGGGACTGCATTCTTCCATCCATCTTGGAATGATTCAGAGTTGATCTTGTATTTAGGCCTTTTATCAAAAAATTATTTTTAGTTTTTCAGGTATATTTTTCTCTGCTATCATGTTTGCGTACTGGATTGTATTCTTTTATTTTTTTTTGAGTGTGTGCTGATATGCACTGACCCAACTTTTCTCTACACTTAGTTAATAGATCTAAGTTTTTCTCTAAAATTTCCAAGTTTCTCAGAAATTTTCTGCATGTAAGGTCCATGCGTGCGTGCCAGTGTTTCGCACACATTCGTTCAGTCAGCCTCATTTCTTAAAGTAATGCTACACGTGACAGCCATTGAAATATGGATTCGAACACAAACAAATCCGAAACTGTCTGACGCACTTAGGTTTCATTGCTATATCAGTAGTCTCGTTATGGAGATGGGGTCAGTTTAGCACTTTGATACAAACCCTCTCACCGTTGAAAACAAGCTTGCAAGAGCGTTCAAGAACTTATATATACAAGGTGAAGTTATACTTCACCGATGGTGAGGGACACTAAAAGCTGTAACTAACCACTCTATCGACACTGGACTGATAGTAGCCCTTTCCTTCTGTTGGCTTCACGCGCGTATTAATAATAACTAGTGGCATGTGCCCACGCGACGCGTGTGCTCATTATGAAATGAGAATTATCGGAGGATGGTGTCATGGTGATAGTTAGAGTGGTTAATGGCACGAGGGAAAAAAATGATTGGGTATGTCATGTTTAATTCTCCGAGATTTGTAAACACAGTAGAAGATTGATGGAGATATTGATGTAGGCATGATATGTATATATGCAAGTCAAGAATGGAAAACATCACCTCCTTCATGATCATGCCTTTAGAAAGTGGGGTAGTGATTGAGTGTGTTTTGGTATTTTTTTTGTCCTTTACAGTTATTAGTGTGTGGTAGGTAAATTAATATGTAAAAACAAAGTAAAAGTGGAATAAAATTGGAAAACAAACTGCGAGTCAGCTTCATAATTGCCCTTCACACCAAAGTAGTGCTCCCTCTCTATATAATAGAATAAATATTCAAGTATTTTACTCTAGCCTACAAGTCCTATACTTGCATTGAGTCTATACTAGACGTGGTGGCCAGCAAAGATACTTAATGACAATTTCTTGAATAGAACTCATTCTTAAAAATGGGCTTGCAAAGATCCCATAACCTTATGTTAGCCAAAACAATTCTGCACTCTTAGAAAATCCACAGAATTACACATGACAAAATTAAATACTTACACTGTTAAACTTGAAATAAATATACTTACAGAATATCGAAGTTTGAAGAAATGATAAATGATTGAGGCTTGTGTTTAACACAATCTCCTTAAGACAAAATTCGCCACCGCTCCGGTGCTATGAGATAGTTTGGTGTATGTCTCCCAGGATCCAATGATCACCTTGAGATCGAAACACTTCGAAACCAAGTCTGTCGAACCAAGTGTATACAGAACTCTCTCTAGAACAAAATAAATGAACAAAGTGATGGAATGCTGATTTGTTGCGAATTCTCCAAATCATAGGGGAAGGATAGATTATATAGGACTTATCATGACTATTCGAAAAAGTCCAATAGGCATAAAGTGTGACTTTTTATAATGAATAGGTGCAGACATAACCCTTAATATAGGATGTATGCAGATACAACCCTTAATATAGGATGTATGCAGACACAACCCTTGATATAGGATGTGTGCAGACACAACCCTTGATATAGGATGTGTCCCTTTGTAGTCAATTTTCTATTCACACCCCAATTTATCTAACAATCCCCCACATGAATGAAATTGACAATAAAAGACGAAATGCAGCAATATGCAAGTTTCGAGAGAGAATTCAAACTAAGAAGAAATCCTGCATAGAATAGGTAGTGATTAGCCTTGAACCTTCCCTTGTAAAAAACTACTGGATTTACTAGTCAATCAGTGGACGTGATGCCTTGAACTGCTCAGCTTTATAATGTAAATCTAGACAATATAATTCACACAATATGTAACATCCCAAATCCAAAATACGCAAAAAATTAAAATTTTTCTGTAAAACTCCTTTGTTGCATAAAAAGCCCAAGTACTATTTCCAATACCAATTAAAAGAAATCACGGAGCTTCTACCATAAATCTCAAATAGGTCTAGCATTACACATAAAACTGCACAAAGAAACTTCAAGAAGAACAACAAGGCTACTACAAAGTCCCAA